>JANTCA010091271.1:0-13270 GCA_024741275.1 Chironex yamaguchii
TAAACTTAAAAGACATGAAGGTCATACTGAATTTCAAAGTTCAAAAGTGCTAGGCTGTTGCAGTACATTGTTTTTTTCTCGAAAATTTGAAGGAATAATTGTAATGACAGATGCATAATACCAAGCAAACATTTACACTCAAAGATGCATGGCTGTCGACGAGCCTTGGCTTAAGCTGTCGAGTCTCACTTGAAAACCATCTGTCGTTATTAGTATGTCTCGGACTAATACAAGTATAAACAGGCATGGCAAAGCAAAAATGACAAATGAAGCCATAAAAATAAATTTAGATCTTTGGTAGATAGAGAGAAAATTTACCATTGCATTAAAAACTTTTAGCATAAATACGTCTATTTAATCTTGTATTAATCTTATTTAATCTTATATCGTCTATGTAGTCACGTATCCATGTGTAGATGTTTGGTCTGCGTCTTGTGCATTGCGTAATATGTCTTCATCACAATGGCAATGACGTAATGTCGTAAATGTCTTTTGTCCAGAGGACATTTTGAGCTGTAGCGTCTCACAATTTCTTTTCTTCACAGGCTTATCAGGCCAACATCGTATTGATTAGGCTACTATTATTTTCAGACACTGCCTGTTTTTGTGTTCGATGTGTTTGTACTGCATTTTGTTCAGTAAAAGCTGTGAAGTTTTATGTATGATTTTACAAACTGGAAATTACGACATATTAAACGCAGATGTTTTCGACGTATTAACTTGAGCGCCTGGCGTCATGGATTAGCATGTGTTGAAATGGCCTGGTCAAGATCATTTGGAAAAGTTGTTTTTGATGGCAATGTGTACAAGGCAAGTACAAAAAATCCTTTTATGTAAAAACCCCTACTACGATGTCATTCCAAGAATATAAAATGTAATAATCAACAGTGCAGAATATTCAGAGTACAAACATGAACAGTGTTCGGAATATCGGGAATCTTGAATAGTCATAATCACATTTTCTCCGCATTAAGTAGTTGACAATTTTTTGTTCTTTTAGAGTCCTCAGACAACAGTGTCTTCGGCCAGAAGATTGCTGTTCTGCTCGTTACTACAAAGCATCGTACAAGGTTTTTCAACCTAAAGCAGAACTCTCATTGAAATTCAGTTCCACGTTTGGATTAGTTTTGGCAAAACTTCAAGTAGTGGTTATTGAAACTTTTCGTATTATCAAGAGGTGACCAAGGAAAGAACCATGATTCGGCAGGTAGGAAGTTTTCAGAGCACTTTAAGGTGCGGCTCGTCTCTACCGTCGATGATGATTCATTTATTGCTACAAAGCATCATGATGACCATTACTAAACTGCTTATACCCGTTTGCATTAATGTATTTCTGTGGGTGGCATGTCTTTGTTGTGTAGTGGTTGTGTACCCATTCTTTATCCCGTACTGGGTTGCCAAATTTTTAGAACAATGGATTTTTACGTTGGTGTATGGTGCAGTTCCAGTTGGAAGTAAGGATGTTGTTTGGCTACAAAACTCTCTTGAAAATGAGGCAATAATCACTGCTCTGCTAACCATTGAAGGGGAAATTCAAGTTGAATATGTCAGAAAAGTTATGTATGATAAACTTGTTGGAGCTAAATGCAGAAAGGGTTCTCTTTTATTTCCTAAAGGCCAAAGATTTCTTCAAAGTGGATATCTGAATTACTTTTGGATACAAGAAGAAAATTTTGATATTCAAGAGCATGTGTGCCGTTTGGATCAATGTGCCAGATCAAAGTTGGAACTTGAGAGTATAATTAGGACAATGAGATCACAACCATTACGCAAGTCTTTGTCGCCTTGGGAAGTTGTTTTAGTACGTAACGTGGAATCATCGGGGAAGAAGACTACCGCCTTGTTGTTTCGTATTCATCATGCCATTGCAGACGGCATTTCTCTGTGTAGGTTCCTCACCCATTCATTTGCAGATGACAAAGTAGAGGAGACTCCTTTACGAGTTCTTCCGTTTCGCGCAAGATTGCTCCTGCAACTGAAGGGCGTCTTCTGGATGCCTTGGCAGCTAGCTTGTATGTTAATGCTTCCTTCAAATCAAACCGTACCAGGAGGCGTAAAACTCACGGGAAAACGGAAATTCTCGTGGTCACCAGGACTGCCACTCGACGTGATCAAACGGATCAAAAATAAAGCTGGTGTTACGGTAAACGATGTTGTTATGACTTGCTTTACTGGTGCCTTACGGGATAACTTCCTTTCCCGGGGGGAAATGCCACCGAAAACCTTTACAATATATGTACCGATTAACACAAGACTGTACAGCGGAAATAATGCACTTAGTCTCGATAATGACGTTACCCCGATACCCATCGTTATACCTGCTCGTATGGGACATCAACCTACGTTATTATACAAGATACGACATATCATGAATGAAGTAAAATCAAGTGGAAAACCGGTCGGCGGAGGGATTATGGTTTCTCTGGCTACATTACTTTGGCCAGACTTATTGTCGAGGCCCATTTTAGATCTGGTAGCTAGTAAGGCGTCCTATGTTATTTCAAATGTACCGGGACCACGCGGAAAGATTTATATTGGTGGTCATGAGCTATTGAAAGCTGTATTTTGGCCACCAGGAAGAGCTGAAGTGGGATTTTCCTTTTCAGTAATATCTTATACGAACAAGGTTTTTGTTGGTGTGTCGTGCGATGATGTCTTTGAAATAAATCCAGAGGAAATCAGTGCCAATTTCGAGGTTCAGTTAAAGAGATTGTCAAACGAGTTTCAAGTAAAGGCTTGATAGCAGTATGGTGCCATTTGTGTTACTTAATATTTAAATTTATCTTGTAGTTAATGATTTATAAATATTCGAGAATTGATTTCAATACTTCCATCTTGTAAGCGCTCTTTGTGTCAAATTCGATGCTTTCTGCTTGGGTTCTATCTGAAAGATTCTCAGAATTTCTGTAAACTTGTGCTTTTTGTACGGTTTTGCTGTGTGCGACACAAATTGTTTGCATGAAAAGATAAGTTGACAAGATATTTCCCTGTCAGAGTGTCTGTTTTTACCGACGATCACTTTTTCGAGCCAAATTGTGTTCTTTCTGCGCATGCGTCATTGAGTAACCTTTGCTCACCTTGACGTAACAACCCTGTTAGTTGTCTTTCACACAAATACAAATACGAGTGCTTAGGAACGTAGGGGAGCATGCGTCCATTGGTCTCACAGACGTTCATTCAGGCAAAGAAAAACGAAAATTAATGTTACGCCCGTCAGGACATTTTTAGTTTTGCTTTGTGTAGGTGAAAGATGTAGTCTGGTTATCCTCCTGCACTCCATATCAAATATCAAGTACTGATGTGGGTGAACTATACATAAAGGTGCTGAATAGAGTCTGTCTGACACTGAAACGAAATACTCTTGTTGCCTTCAGCTAAATAGACGTATGAAGGAGAATTGTAGACTATTTGGTTGCTTAAGTGATTGGTGAACGTAAGTATAAAGTACAGGTACAGAAAAACAAGAGATTTTAGCAGGTAAATAGCGCCAAGTGAATAGTCAATTGATTGATCGAATTGTTGAATGAATGAATGAAGTGATAATTCAATCTCAAGAAGATTTTTTCCCCTTCTAAAGTTAAAGTTTTACATCCAGGTAACATCTTGAAACTGCACATAGACTATCAGATTTTATACATGGTTTTAAAAGATATTTGCTTCTTTCGTCTGCCTGCTTAATTTTTTGGGGAAAGGGTGTTGGGGGAGGGGGTATCATCTTAAAGCCAAACAGAAGCTCTTGATGCATATCAAGAAAAACTACACCCGCATTGGCTTGAAGGGGAGGCAACCAAATAGACAGGAATGCACAATTTTGCGGGCAAGGGAAGTGCATCGCATGCCAAAATGTAACTACCTTGTGAATTATTGGTTAGCTATATTTGACGTGACGCGGCAGGGCTTAAAGACGTCTCTGGATCCCTAGCCAATTAGTGCAAAAGATCAGTCGGCACAAAACCTGAAAATGTCAGCACAAAATCTAAATACCTAGTAGACTCGTGTCTAAATTGTCCTAGTCTTCTTCCTGGCTTCATTTTTATTGTGCATTTTTCTATTCTAGTTGGGATACCAAGCGTGTCCCCCTGGTTTCCATTTTAGTTGTTCCAGCGAAATTCGACGCCAGTGTGACAAATCTCAAATATATTGAAAAGGCAGCGGTTAAGTTTAATTTTAGATGCTATTCAGAAGTATACATTGTAGCAGAACACAACGTACTGTTGCCTCAAAGAAGAATTTTAAAGGTATGACAATGCAACTGGGTACATTCTATAGTATTTCTATGTGTAATAAAATTTTTTATTTATTTCAAGCCTAGACAGATAGACGAGCGTTTACATGTGCTTCTGGTGTTATTTAGATTTCATTCTATTTTTCGTTTTTTACGTGTCGTTGAAACATACTACTTTCTTAGAGATCTGGAGTTTTCTTTGGAACTTTTGTAGAAGTTTGATAGATTCATTCTCAAGGAAAGGAAGAATTATTTGCTGCCTAGGGATTGTGTTTTACGTGATATGAGACCAAAAACTTACTGTACTAGACTTATGGGTCACTGAATTAAAATAGCATCAAATTTTTTATTGCCAATGTTCTGAACAAACCGGACACAATAAATACTTGACTTGCGGAAGATGTATTACCACTAACCACTTGGAGGTTTCGTATTACCAAGGCTTTCCAACCTTTAACATAGATTTCTGTATTTGAAAGGGACTAAGAGGAAAGCTCGTAACCACTCAGTTCATTAGCAGATGAATGTATTAGACGAGCCTTTAAAATGTTCAGTGATGAATCTCAAATTGGCAGTGTGACATTTGTAAAAGACGTGAGTAAATAATTGAAAAGAAGATCACGAGATATGAATATTCCTTGTCGTAGATGACGTGTAATGACTGCTGTCACATCTGAAGAAAATTTTGCTAAAGCTTACATGACGTGCATAAATACGATAAGTTAATCATACCTTGATTTCAACTTGTCCCAGCTTTAAAGAAAACCAAAACAGCAATAGAAAACCCTGAGCAAGTTATAAGTCAAAAAAGAAGTGGAGACACTAAAAAGTGCTCTCGCGTCCAATTTACGTTCAGCTGTGATGATTGTCTAGGTACGTAATAACGATTTTCTGCAGTTTTTATAAGAAATAGTTTGGATGATGTTACATCAATGGTCAGTTTTATGATTTACGGCTAGTGTTCAGTACTACAGAGCACAAACTGTTCGTCACAAAGTAATCATCATCTGAGGAAAAATGGGATGAACTTGCATGGTTTGATGTATGTTATCAGATGGCAGTTTGTGTCAATAAACAGACCGACAATCTGCTTTTTGTGTTCTCTTGGGATCTTTTTAGATACACATATTGTTAATTTTCATACATTACTGATCACGAAATGATTGTTTCTGATATTATTACCATCCAAACCATTTCATAATGATTTACCAAGACAAGAAAGCTCATAAATATCTTCCTACCTAAAATACGAACAGTCTAGGCAGGGAATAATTTTACTTTTATTCAACAAGAATTTTGACAATACTGCTCAGATTCACTTCAAGGTTCAAGAAACTTGCACGACCGACTCGAAACTCCAACTTAGTACTTCCTTTCGGGCAGCTCACATTAAACATTGCCTTGCAAATCTTGCAAAGGATGGTCAAGTATACCTGTATAAATACTGTTTATTTTACGTAGTCTTTAATAAAAAAAATTTTAGAACAGGTAACCCTAACTTCGAGATCTTGAAAATGAAGTTTCTCTCACAGAAGGAGAAAATATTTTATGAATAAGTAACAGGCTAATGAGTATGACTCGGAAAAAGCATCAAGGCTCAGTAAAATTAGGAATAGACCGAACGACGAACAGTTTTTAAATCGTAATTAAAATAAATGTGTTAAGCCTATGGGAATACTAAGTTGTAGAGCAAGATTAAAGGGTACACACTCCTGATTGTCGTTTTAGTTTTACTGCCTCTGGCTTGATTGTCATTTCAATTGACCCTCGTCATTAAGCAAGAAAGTACTGCAACTACGATATGGTAACACTGTATTGGACACTTGCAGTCTGAACAAACCGATAATGTTTTACGGTTCACAGTGAGTCAGTAGAGAGAAAAGGAGAACACGCATAATTATCCATTCGTTATACTGTAGTAATTCTAGAGCAATATGTGTCTGATAAGGGATCGAAAATAACAATCAGTGATTCTTAAAATCCCATGGAAGTTGAAAGAATTTGAAATGTTGAAGAAATACCAGTGATCATGTATGTAACGCGAGCGGAAATTCGTATGAAAGAAACTCATTCTAAAAATCACCACCAAACAAAAATTTGCATATATCATTACCTGCTTATGTGTATGTCCTTACAGTTACAGACATACACACCCATATATAGTTGTGGGTAGAGAGAGTCTCAAGATGCGTGGCTTCACGATTAGATGTTATCATCGTTAGAAATATGTGCCACAGATTGACGGTAAAATTGTCAGGACAACAACCAAGGAAAACAAATTTAGATAACTACGAGTTTCACGTACTAAGATGATCTTAGGACTAAGATCTTTTGCTGACATAAATATTTTTACGTAGTTCAGACATTTCGTAAATTCTCGAGGCCATATCGGACAACCCTTCAAAGTCAACTGTTAACCAAATTAGAACATTTAAAACTTTTGTTAAGAAAGTTCCCGGTTGAAGACGCTTTTTGGGCTGCTGCTTGAATTTTGTACGACTGCTTTCTCAAGATAAGTTTCCTTACGTTTATAGAAAAGTAAATATTCTTCCAAATTTTTGTGATATCGTTTCAATCGAGTTAGGAAATGGTTTCATCATGTATCTTCCATCGAAGAAATTCCACGACAAGAAATTTGACGCCTTAACTTTGGGCTCATTTTAAATTTCTTGTCTAAAGATCTGTCATTTAGACAACAAGAAAAGGTATAACGTTTTACCACAGTATCATTGGAAAGTACTGTAACATAATACGTAGAGGTAATTCAACAACTAAGGTAATCAAAATTGTATGATAATTCTATGTCACTAAGTACAAAAATTACGCTTTGCATTAATGAAACTAGCTCACGACAGTGTTACGCTTTTCGTTAACTTCGATTTAATAACATTAAACATGTTTATGACAAGCATAAAGGGAAAAAGTAAGGTCGTGCGTGTGTGCTTTTCCTCGTTTCTATCGTTGATTGATTAAATAACAATATTCTCGCTTTTCTGATAAAACAATGCTGCAAGGTGTATCTAATAATCGGACACTCACGAGTTCTACGACCATAAAATGTGCCGTGTGAGTAAGAAAAGCTGTGAATACCACGCCGTAAGGTGTTAAAATCGCCCCCAGGAAGTCATATTTTCAAGAGATGTTGACAATTGACAGGCTATATTAGATGGAATATTCACCAAAAGTGTACTTAAACTTTCTCTTCCTGTTCTTTAAGTACTACATTCCTGTTTAGAATCGAGTGAGAGCTACAAAGGCAAAATGCAGCTGGTTTTGGTATCATTGCTCGTTTCTGTAAGTAGAAGTCGCGTTTTCTACCTTTGATTATTCCTCTGTACACTTTGAGTTTATATAACAAATGAGATGATAGAAAACAACCCGATTTTATTGACCGAAGCTGTCTGTCGGATTGCTCGTCATTATTGCGGTTGACTATCTGGTGAAACTTAGAACTAAGTTAGGTATGTCGAAATACGTAATACGAAAGCGCTGTTTTGTACCATTTATGAATTGGACAAATCTGCTCGTTGTTTTCTTCATTCGTAACAACTTTTAACTTATTGCAATGTAAGTGTGCCCATGGCACCGTACTTCTCGTAGTACGTTATTTGTATGACTGCGATTCGATTCTTTACCCGACTGAGGAATGCATTAAGGCAACTCATTTACTGCAACTTTTAAACCCAAAAACGTTGGTATTATTAGGTTGGTTCTATCTAACTATTATTAGCTTAAGAATGGTCACAACTGTACTATGTTACATTTAAGACTGTATGATTTCGCCAACGCCGCTGATGACACATTTGGGTTTCAATATTTATAAAAGCTGACTAACCGCCTGTTTTCAAGCATTCTCATTGACTCTATGGAATGTCCTCACTTATATTTCGTCTCGCATTTCAGTTTGAGTACTTCTTAAAGGAAGCCCTCTCATTTTTCACTTCTCTGTCATACTGTTCATCAAGGAAAGCTCGCTTTTATGGTTTTATGTCTCATCCTCTCGGCATATTCAGTGTCATCTTTAGTTTTCGTTTTCTTTTTCACATGGTAAATTATATTGTTAAAAGTTTGTTAGGTTGCTTGAGATATATCATCATCTTTTATGTCGCTTATCCGACAATAATAATGACAAAATTGAAAGTTCAGATTAAACTAAGTATTTTGTATTTACAATGTTTTCACTAGTTGGATAGAACGCAACAACATTCCATCACCAACGGAAAAATAACTATCATAAGATATCAATCTCTATGTTTTATTACTAAACGTTGGAAAATGTACTTTCTAAGGATAGGAGAGAGAGGTGGGGGAGGTGGGAGAGCAATTGGTGAATTTTCTTACGCTTGAAAATCAGTAGATATCTTATTGATAATATTTTTTTCATTCATTTTGCTTTAACTACATTTTGTGTAATGATTTTGCTAACGTGGAGTCATCATTCCCTGAAAAGGTTACACTTGCTACATCTCCAGGTGGAAGGGACTACCCACCAGCACCACCACCACTACCGGGTGAGTTTTGTAATCATATGGTTATTCTGCACTGTAAACTTTTTTTTGTATTTATTAAGGATATTCTGGTCTAACGTTCGGCTGCAGAGGTTCTTGTTTTTGAAGCCGAATTTTGCTATTTCTATTTTGGGGCAATTTCCCAGAACCAACTATTCGGAATTTAACATATTTTCAGTCGAATGTGTTTCAGATAGGTGCAGATTAGGTGGTCTTATGTATAATCAGAGGTTATAGTGAAGAGAACGACGACTTGTACGTCGAATCACTATCTCGATAATGGTAATAGAATCATTTCTTCACTGAAATCTCACCAGATACACTGAAAATATCCTTGGTGACTGCAAATTGCTTCCTTAGTCGACATATTTAAATACGTCTTCAGCTCTTAATAATGCTTCTTATATATTCTAGGTTTGCTAGGCACATGTCCGTCACCACGAGTTTTTGGTCACTGTGCGCTGTTCTGTGAAAACGATGCAGAGTGTAAAGATGGTGAAAAGTGCTGTAGCAACGGCTGTGGTACTGATTGCATGAAAGCTTGCAAACCGTTACATTGTCCACCTTGTAAGTTTGGTACAACAAGAAGGTATGACATGGATGGTTGTCCGACATGCAGCTGCAAAAGTTGTGATGGCAAACCAGAACATTGTCAAAAGGAATGTCAAAATGGTTACGAAAAAAATCGCAAAGGCTGCAGCATATGTTCTTGCAAGCACAAGTGTCCTCGAAAGTAAGTTTTGAATTCATTTTGAATTAAAGAATTCTATTAAATTGTGTAAGGATGACAATTTTCTGTTTTACATTCATAGTCCTGATTTCATTCACGTATTTTGAAACCTTTATTTCCTATACCAGACAATCAAGACTTTGCAGATACAGGATATTTCCCTGCGAAACTTTAAATGGTGGAAGTAGAAAATCGTTACCATTCCTACTGATGCTTAGGGAAATGCAAAAAAGACCCAGTTTTATCTCCTCTGTATAATAACTACCAGCTCAGCTTGCATAATTTTGCTCCTTTTTAAACTAGCTCTTTAGAGAGTCGGATTTTCATTTTATTTATTCAATAACAAGAAAACTGCAATTTTTGATCATCAATTACATGCCAGTAAGTTAATGCGTCAATATTATCAATTGTTACGATAATGCAATGCTCTGATGTAAATCGATATAGCAGAAAGCTCCTCAATCTTACCAATTTTATCACTCCTGTATCCGAATGCTGTTATTGAGAACGAAGCTTCAAGTCAAGAGGGCTGACTACCAGCCAAAAATCCGTTGGCCAAAATGGAAATTGCAAAGCCGTTTCGATGTAGTTATTTATAACGAATATCCAACATGTGCTCGATTCCTGCTAAGACCATACAGTATAATAGTACCTGTTGGTACCAATGTTTTAAAGATCAAATAATTTTCGTAAGTTCAGGAGTTGCGTTTTAAGTTTTTAAGTATAATATTTAAGTCAACTTTCTCGCATTCTTACTTTGAGAGACGTTTTAATCACGTCTTTGGTTACTGATTGCTCCTCTTTAATCTCCTTATAATAGACCCGATAACCTCAAATTTAACGACTGTTGGAGCTAGGAGTTCTGATATTATACATACCGGGTGCACCGGCTTCACCATGTTTCCGAGCAGTAAAAGTATATTTTTCCAATCTGTATAGATTTTCCGTCTTATGATTCTCAAAATAAATGCCAGGTTCTCCAACGCAATTATTCGATTGATAGATAAAAGGTCCGAAAAGCTCTAGCAACGCTTACAACTCCTACTTTCATGTTTGTTCACTATTTCCCACTATCGTAAGCCTACTTTTCGGTCTTGACAAGAAAATACTCGCCTGAGGTTCATGGATATATTTTACCGTCAATTATAAGTCCACTAAAATGGCTTATTGGTGTTGTAAGCCCAGAGCTTATAAGTGGGATTTTAGGATATCGAATAAAGTACGCACAATTATAATTTATACTAATGTCAGTTTGCGCGCTGTTTCTGTTAGCATCTAGTTCCTGTAGATAAAAGTATATTACTGCTGTTATATGGAAAAGAATATATTGTTGCAAAATTTCACTTGGTCACAACACATTTTACACCATTAAGCAAACAAATTTAAAGCTATTGTTCTCTATTGTTTTGGCAGATGCCTACGCCTTTGCCCTGACGGATATGAGACTGATGCCAATGGATGTATTTTATGTGTCTGTAAAAAGACGAAGTAAACTGTCATATAACTCTTCATCAGAAATACCTAAGAGTTTCATTGTCATTCGTAGCTTAGGGTACATACTGAACATAGTGTAAGATAAAAAGGAGAAGATCACTGCCATGAAGACATGTATTCCTCATTCTCCTGAAGATTATAAGAAACAAATACCGCCTCTTTATTCTGTCTTGTCTACAATAACTAGTTTTTATTCTTATTGTTGAAAATTTCAGCTTGAAGGTTAAATCACGTCAATGTTATTCTTGTTAGTATGGCTGCAACAGATGTTACAGATTCCTAATGTAAAGCAGAGTCAATTTGTGATCAAATCAAAGTTGGTTTGAGAAATTCAACGTACTGACGACTCAAGGACATGTAGCTCCACCATCCAACTATCAGGATTAAATATGCTTAAATCTTTGAAGAAGCTTTTCAAATAAATTATTCTGAAGTCGTTTCGTGTGTGTCCGCTATGCAATAAACGTAGAGCCTCCGAATTCAATGGAATAGCAGGAATCAAGGATGTTTTACTTCTAAATTTCTTATCTAGTCTATAGACATTTAAGTCTGACAGCTTAAAAGATCTTTCTCTTAAAGGTGCCCTGCACCTACGTCTAGATAGGAACACCGACGTCAGTGAAGTCCAAATTTAATATTTTTGTGACGTAACCAATATTGATACAGAAAGTGCCACACACTCTCAATTTGTATTTAAGCAGCTTGCATTAAAACCCAAAGACTTTGGCCTGATTTTCAACCAAACCGCAATATTGTAAACTGTAAGAGTAAAATTAACTTTATAAGTTGTGTTGCTTGTCAAATTGGATTTTTTCAAAAAATCACCAATCGCCTGGGTATCTCAGTCAAGTCACGTTAAGAAAGGTTTTTCATCAAAGTCTAGCTATTATTTAACGCAAACACGAATCTCGATTTGTTGTAAATTTTATAAAGTTGAAACAATTTTAAAAATTCTCGTTATACTACTCATTTAAGTAAAGTGAGTTTTCTGCACATTCAGTGATTTTACTGCGAGATTTTAAGTCGCACAACAGTTACTTCGTAGAGAATCTTATTTTAAACTATTTGTGTAGTTTATACAGAATGGTGAAGAACTCGGAAAGAGCAAAGTAAATACAATGAATAAAAATTATAGAAAGCTTCTCAGTGTCAGTGACTCTCGCTGTGATATCAGGAATATATAGAAACATGTTACTGAAGTGGTCTTGTTTTGATTTGCGAGAAAGTTCCTCGCTTTTTGCTTCTGTACCTCCTTTAATAGCGAGCTTCTATGTTTCAAGCATAAGTTTCGAGTCTTTGTTGCAAACCCAAGGAAACAACACAGGTTGTCTAAAATATTAATGGCTCCTGGAATGTGGTGTCGGGAAGTAGTTTCTTGCCACGACAAATAACTCACTGTCTTGACTCAAGGTTGAGAAGACTAAATACTTACTTTACTCCACTCCTGAACTCTTTACTTTTCTTAAAAACCTAGTCCTATTTATACAAAAAGTCAACGTTAAAACATATTAAAAAATGTAAAATTGACCTAAACATTAGCAATTTAGCTCATATTACATCTGGTATTTCATAAGGATTACATTATTAAGAAACAAGAGTTATGTAGATTTCAAGTTTTGCGTAACTTAACAATGTTTTCAGGGGGAGTCTCCTGGTAAAAATTTGGAGTTTCCCACATTTGATCGCATGATGGTATTATAAACGCACGGCTCTCAACACATTGTTCAAAATAGACGAAAGTGCAGATGATATTTTTACGCTGTTGATTGCGTGAACGCGCGATCAGAAGAAAGGCAGGACGTGTGCTGTAATCATTATCATAATTTTTCAATTTGGTCACGGAAAGGACAACCTTCAATTAAGGTGATAAAACTAGATAACGTACAACATGATTTAAAATTATTTTATAAATATGGGTTGACATGATGTACAAAAAAGAAAAGTATAGTTTGCTTACCGCTCGTATCCGGCTGAGGGGTACAGCAACAAATAAATCGCAAGCCTCTATCAGACTGACAAAGGGCGCATATTCAAAAAAGGGGACTGTAGATTTGTACAGGAACGAATTGCATTGTCTACTTTGCAGACCATTTTGCAAATTGGATTTTATAAAAGTTTCTCGCAAATTTTAAAGTTACACTTGTCGTCTATTGAAATGGTAGATCGCTTTGAAAACTTGCGACATTGCGCTAAAATCATACTTAAACGCTTTTTTCCTCTTACACTCCTCAGAGTTTGAAACGTCAGAAAGGAAAGTATATGTATATGGCAACCTATTTATACGAAACATGTAGCAGAACTAGCCAATCATAA
>JANTCA010091272.1:0-13268 GCA_024741275.1 Chironex yamaguchii
CTCAAAAACCTTTGGGTTTGTCTCAGTGTCCTTGACAACATTATAAATAATTGTTAACTATATATTTGACATAATCAATAAATTTAATGACTTATCTTATAATAAACCTTGTATTTTGTTATGTAATGAAAACGAATTTGAAATTGGAATTTGTATATTTAAATATTTACTTTCTTGTTATGATGTTAAGGATGTTCATTTTTTCATGTTCTCCAAAATTTCCATCTTCATAATATGTATTATACAGGTGGCCATCCGTCTATGGTCTATGTCTGGAAATGGCCCTCCAAGAAAAAAGGTTAGAAAACCCTGCTGTAAACTATAATTCAGTTGAGCAAATATTTTCGGCTGGTGTACCTGATGACTTTAAAGAAATTGAAACAAATTACAGAACTGATAATTTTGAGAGTGATGCAGATGTTCCAGATGATAAAAATCTTTATGAGAGACACACTGAAGTGTTAAGTTCTTGTTGCTTCTGATAAACAGTTGCGAGAAGTTGATGCCATTGACATGCAACTGTCAAATATTCTTGGCAGCATGGATTGGCCAAGTGTTGAAAATGAACCATTGAATGAGTATCGCACTCCATTTCCTGCATTCATGGCATTCCCAACTCTGTTTCTTAATATCAAGAGTGATCCAACTAATCCATCAGTTTACAGAGATGTATCATTTGTATCATTTGCACAGAAAATAAAGCACTTGATAAAATTTGCTGACAATGTTGTTAGTCGATTTAAGTAAAGATTTTCAAGTCACCAAAGGCTTTGATATTTGGCTTTGAATATGATCCAAAGGAAAAGATGCTTGCAGCAAACTGGCATTTATCTAAAACAAAACCTAGATGTAGATGATCCAGAAAAATCTATTAATGCACAACAGATCAAGCATAACACGACTAGATATACTGCCTAACGTTTCAGGATCTAATGTCTATTGGCAAAAACAGAAAGAGAATCTAAAAACTGTCATACAAAAAAGGGGCTGCAATCATCATCACGAAATTTTTATCAAACATTGGCTATACAAAGCACTTGATGCAAAGTGGCACTAGTATAGATACGGGTATCAGGCACAAGGTAGTATTCACTGTCATAGCATTGTTAAATTAAAAAATTATCCACAGTTATGTGATCTTTCACAGTCAGCACTGCAGGTTATTCAAAGAGCAGAAAAAAGTCTGAAATCAGCCACAAGATGCCCAAATCATTTAAGATAGCAAAGCTGTTTGTAAGATTATTTGCAGCTATGTGGATTGGTTGTTTGAAAAACTTTTGGAAGATGATATTGATGCTATCAAAGATGGTGGTACATACATCTTCAAAAATTTAAAGTTGTCAGGTGAAAGAAATGTCAACCCTACTAAAAGCTTTTCTAGGACTTCTCAAACTGAACAGTTTCCTCCTGACACATTGAATCCACCTCAGTCATTGTGCTTAGAACTTTAAACATTATCAGTTAATGGAAAAGTTGTTGGTGTCCAGAAATGTTCTTTGAATTTCCGTTGTTTGAAATACAACAAGCCTATTCAAAAATGCAAACAAAATATTGTTACATGCAGTCCCTGTAATCTGAAACTAAAGACAGCAAAGTGTAAGAAGAGCTGGTACGTGAATCCTTATATAATGATGATAATAAGAACATCATGCTTAACTTTTACCATGAAATGGTTATGAAAGTTCTGCAAATGATTGCATCTGACAACCAGACATAGAGAACTGACACTTTAATTTTCATTGTCATCTGCGATGTGCACATTCAACAACACAACAAGAGCAATAGAAATCATTGAAAACCTTAGTGAGTAGCTGAGAATTATTCCTGACATTACACATGACGGTTTCAAATGCATACAGTTTTCACTGTTGAACTAATCTTTTCAATTATGTTTGTATATTCCATTAAAATGTTCTGTTACTATTTGCAGCTTAGTTTTGTTTCTTGGTCATGATTTATAACTAGTGATGTACAGGATCTACTGATATTTGCTCAGCATATCTGTCCTCACTGGACTTCTCAGCATCATTGCTATATATTGCGGGAACACCTGATATTTCAGATAACTTATAAATTTGACCTGATTTTGCCACCCAGATAACTAACTTACACATTCCTTTTCAAAGAAAGAAAAAGTCATAACTTTCTCAAGTTGAAATACTGTCAACTAGCCCTACTTTTACTTGATCTAGCTAGTCCCAGATTTTGATAAATAATTTGGCATCATATCAAACAACACAGATATCAGTTGCATGCCTATCTGCCAGGTGGCCCAAAACAATGTTGCATTGTTTGCTAGCCTGTTATTCATAAAGACATTTTACCAAACTTCGAAATTTGCTTTTGTAGTAGAAAAGCAAAAGGACAGACTGCATTTTACTGTGTTATATACTTTTCCACCTCTGGCAATGGTACCAGATTTAAAAATCGATAACGATAACAACTAGAGCTTTTCTAGACTCAGTATTAACAAAATAAAGCCTAAATTACAGTCTGCATTTTGTCAGCTTCTTATTTAGCTTTGAGGAAATAAATGGCTAAACTCACCGGTGAATCAATTATTGACTAAATTCCAATCTTCATTTTGTCAGGTTCTTATTTAGCTTTGAGGAAATAAGTAGCTAAACCCACCTGTGAATCAATTATTGACTAAATTCCAGTCTTCGTTTTGTCAGCTTCTTATTTAGCTTTGAGGAAATAAGTGGCTAAACCCACCTATGAATCAGACTAAATTCCAGTCTTCATTTTGTCAGCTTCTTATTTAGCTTTGAGGAAATAAGTGGCTAAACCCACCTAATTTTGATACAATAGTTATAAGCTTTTAGCTTCTAGTTAGTAGCTTAATTTTCATGTAATAGTTTAATAGTTTTTTGGTGATTATGTTTTCTTTCAGTTGAAAATAAAAAAACACTACAAATGTTCTGCAACTATTGCTTCTTATTTAAAATATAGTTCTCCTTGGTCCTGATGTAATGTACAAATAAATGTTCAGTGAAGCAACATATATTTTCCTTTCAGCAATATTAGTGTTATTCAGTGGGTTTGACCAGTCACTGGACATTTGCTTAGCCCTGGTCTCTGATGGGACTTGCATACCCCATACATTTTGCAGCCTTATGACAGCCTTGATGTTCAGTAATGTTTAGTGCGTTTGACCACAACACGACTGGCTAAACAACTAGCAACAAATATTAAGTGACGTTCACTCAAATGCTAAGTGCGTTTGAAAGGGGCTTTAGGAGAATTCGGATTTTTCCATCTTCACTTTGAATCTTCAGAAAACAAATCAGATAACTCCCTGCATCATACTGGATATAAATGAGTTCCATATTGAACACTGATTTACCGGAAGGATTAGGTCCTTCTGTTATTGCAAATAATTGTATGATTTTTGTTACCTCAATGCAACGCTTTGAATAAGAGTGTTGGCAAGTATGCGCGCACTTATTAACGGTCCGTTACTACTAGTTAGTAATGATATATTGGCATTGGCTGATCTCACCATGGCCAGTATTTATTTTTCTGCAAGGGTTGATGGGGCCCTCGTATCTAAGGATTAGATTACCGTTGTTATCTGTGTTGGTTTCTGAAAAACTTACAACGTCGTGAGAATAATAGACAAATATCAATTTAGGTTACCAAACGTAGCAGCCTGCTACCTCTCCACAGGATCCAACAGCCATAACATCGGTAGAAAGGATACATAACTTCAGGCAGTTTTCATATATCATTCTGGCTTTTATTCTGATGTGGCGGAGCCATCCATTGTGAGGTAACATCTGAGATGATACTGACTGCTTGATCAAGACTCAAACCAAGAGCATCGTGGGCATCGTCCCTGTTATAATAAAAAACCCCAAACCAATCTCTTTTCAGCAGTCTGTTGTACTTGAGTCGTATTTTGGCGAAGATGGTGGATCATGGATAACAAGCAAATAACTTCCGATGATGTATTGCGTCAATTTTGGACTCGCTGCTATTTATTGACGGTTCCTGTCTCCTATTTGCCAGAGTCTTGCAAGTATTTTCATGCAGAGTTTGGGATCCGAATGGAAGTCTGAACACAGAAGTTTAATATTGTGAAGGTCTTGACTGTCATCCGTGTGGGACGACAACGATAATGATTTCTTCGTACAGCATTCGAGTTATGTTCGTGCAGATAATGCATTTCAATTCCTTGTATGATTTTGTTATCCGCTCAATTTGTTCCTTTTGTTTGAAATTTCGATCGCCTTCACAAAATGCTAACTGCAAATTGAGTTTCGGATTCAATACTAATCATCAATATCAACTTTCGGCTAAAGCAGAGCCATTGTGTAACCAGCGTTCTGTTTTCAACGGAGTCACCAGTGCCTCGACGATTTTGACATCACATGCCATTAAAATCACAATTGAATATATGAAACAAATGATAGGGAATCTCTTAAAGCCCAGTCTTCTGCGAAAAGAATTGTGGGCCTTCAACGATTCTGACTATATTTGGATCGTGCAGTGAAACAGCACATCAAGAGATTAAATAAAATATATCACAGCAAGTTTCCGGAGCCGTACTCGTAGCTAATATTAAAAAATTTTAAAGATGTACACACCTATTTTCAGGTCACAAACCTGGGCCTAAGTAGATTGAAGAGTCCGTTTTAATAATCGAAGTGGAAATTCTAATTATTCACGACAGAAGCTGAAGGTCATGAAGTCCAGGATAAAGGTCGCGTGGTTTGTTGCGATACTTGGAGAAGGTCTACCGTTTTGCAGGATATTACCAGGTTTCGAGCACTGCTTTAACAAACGGAATTAGATAGCTTGTAATTGACAGTGAATTGATCCGGAGAACGTTTCCATCTCAGACATTCGACAATCAAAAAGTGGGTCGGGGAATGGCACGAGGATGACCAGGAAGAGATCAGAGATCTAAGAATGTTGCAAACACTATTGGAATAAACCAAGATAAAAAAGAATGGAAACGCCCTCGAGGACAACTAAGTACACCTTTGCAGCCATTGGGGAATGAAATGCGATAATGATAATGACGACGATGATGATAGTGATGATGGTAGTGATGATGGTAGTGATAACGATGGTGGATTGTCATCACTTTTTAGGCAGTCTAGAAATTTTCCCCTAGAAAGAACCTGATCATCTGCATTAATCTTATCTATTTACTACTTACGTCACTCATGTTGTAAAGAATTGCTGTCTAGGAAAGACCTGATTATTCTGTCGAATGACTATGACAGTGTAGGTCGAAAATTCGCGGATGGATCGTTATCTTCTTCAGAAGGGCGATGAAGTCAACAATTTTTTCTTACTTTACCCACGACACAACAGCTTTGTGAATCATCTGCGTTATTCCTAGTTTTCAAACATTGATAACATCAAGGCTTTATCGTGTATTTTGAGATTATGTCTATTATCGTGTATGTCTGGATTATTACATCGACAAATTTTTAATACAACTGCTTAAATACTTATCCCGAAGACAAGTCCCTTCATGCTTTCGTTATCTTATACCTTTGTATGCAATACATTTTCTTGGCCTCAGGCACCATTCAATGCATGGAAAGGATTTTTAAGAGATGAAAATGAACGTGAAGAACACAGAAGAGATGGAGTTACCAAAGACTACACACACAGTAAACCTTCAACCACAAGGAATGGTTATTAACCAAGTGCAGCAGATCGTGTATCTGGATCAGCAGATTAGAGAAGGAAAAAATGACAAAG
This sequence comes from Chironex yamaguchii, assembly GCA_024741275.1. Taxonomy (NCBI): domain Eukaryota; kingdom Metazoa; phylum Cnidaria; class Cubozoa; order Chirodropida; family Chirodropidae; genus Chironex; species Chironex yamaguchii. The sequence goes on from JANTCA010091272.1 coordinate 5,722, forward strand.
ACATTGAAAGATGATTACTAATAGCTAGACCAGCGATGATCAAGACGACTAAGGGCAAATTAACATCAAGACTAGGAAGTATCAAACACGAAGTATCTAGCTTCAGTGTGGTCTAAAAGCATCGACTTTGACTAGCCAGTACAGAAGAATAATAGAAGGCCTCGAGACGCGAGCCTACTAATGTCGAGACTTCCATCAACACCAAGACACCAGCGAAGAACGTACTAGACAGGGCCAACATACCATCTCAGCACCTTACGACCAACACGAAGCGCAAGCTATAATAATCAGGGCTAACAAACTTGGTAAAACGCTGTTAGAAGCCACGATTGACGAAACAACTCTCGGAGGTACACCAAGGACAGACTGGCTTATGAATACTAAGTACAGTAGACTCCAATCGGCACCCTCAAGTAAGGCAAGTCTGAACTGCGTAGAGTAGACAATCCCTCATAGGAACCAACCAACCCCATGGCATATGGCAGTCATTACTTCTCGTCAGTAGTCTCGAAATTCACAACATCCTTTGGAGCCACGCCAAAAATGTTATAAAAGTAAAAGATATCTCCCTCTGACACCCAGAGGAATAAGTCTCTATGCAAGGAAGATGAAAAGCAGTAAATTTAAGCCTTCTCATGATCAAGTGATAAAAGCAAGAATACTCCACTTTATTTATACTTACAAGGTAGAAATAGACCTGCAACTCTCTCGGAGTTATTCTCCTTCTTTATATCTTCAAATCTTTAGTAGTAGGGTTGGTCTTCTTGAACGCAATTATAACTTCACTAGCACCACCACTACACACACATATATACACACACACATATGCACACACATATATACACACACATATTATAGATATATACACAGACACTGTGCCACCAGTACTATATCTACTAGGCCACCACCAAATGATATACATCCTACGCTAACACCGCTAATGAATATGCCAAAAGACCACAAAACTATAGCATAAATCAGCAGTGCTACGTAGACCACGCAACAACCAGTCAGAATACGCTAGACCGTGTTAGTGTTAAGTCATTACTGTCGCCCGTTTCTGTTTGCTCTACTACCATACAAAGGGAAGATTTGGAAAGCATAATCATTTGCAGCGGCAGGAACAAAAACATTGACAGCGAATGCAGCATAAGAAACGGTCGAAAGGAAAAAGTCACTGTCCCTTGCAAACAAAGATCTAATCGCCTTAGATCACATCTACAAAGAATTTTCACCTCCCCATTAAACCCACCCACTGTATGTCTTTACAAGGTCTCCCCCGGCGCGCGAGATTAAAACAAAATACACACTGTACTTCAAATATATCAACATGTACACAAGGTTCCAACTAAGTTCTTAAAAGTTTTAAATGTTCTCTGGATCCTGGCATCGTGTTATTACATGTAAAAAAACTAATTTAATGGTACCCTCTGAAAAGGTTCTGCGATGTAAAAAATGAATCAATTTAAACTACTAACACCACTGGGCTGCTTCACGAAAAGCATACTGGCCCAAGTTCGATTCCAAACTCCTCATTGCTGTCAGCAACATCAAACACAGCGATATCCCTGATGGGCAATCGGTCACCTGCTGTTGTTGTGACTTCGAATACAGTCTTGTGCCATTTTCCATCTTTCACCTAAAAACAAAACATATACAATCAGGAATGATGTAATCACCACTTTTTTAACCTCAAGAGCGACGATATTGTTTAGATACTGTCGAGCTGGACTGTCTTCCATACTAGGTCGTGCTCAATTGATGAATTCAACTGAAATAGTTGGCTTGGCAGTCCACGTTAAAAGCGGAATATCACATTCTAAACTTTCCTGGCGTACTTTTTTTAAACATCCTCGAGACGAAATCACAAGTTCCTCAAAATCATTGGAATGAATTGCAACTATTGCTTCCAGCTTCATAATCCTTAAAAAATACCCGTTTAAGTCTCTCGACCAAAATGCACCCAATTTGACAATGGTAACCCATTTACTTCTCCTGGCCAAAATACATCCAATTTATTTCCCTCATAAAAATAGTATCCCATTTACTTCCTTGGACCAGAATGTCACCCAATATACTTCCCTTGATTGACTAAAATGACACCCTTTCTGTTAAAAGTCGGACATTTCTCGTTACCCAAACGACAGACCAGGTACCTGCTTTAATTCCGTGCTCAAAAATAATAAATCACTATTTTGTGTGGTATAATAATACATGATCTTAAATAAGGCTATACTTACATTACAGCCATCCTTTAGCACAGAGAGTCTACTCTTCTTATGACCATCGACACGAACCTCGACATCGTCATCACTCATAACCTTGATAAACGGTTTTTCCTTTCCAAAGGTGTCTTTGTGAGCATGGGAATTCTTGCAGAAATATGTTATATTCTGTCTCACAACCATGCTGTTGAGTCTCAGGTATCTGAACTGGACGACGTCAGCAGGGTACTCGATCTAAACAAAGATTGAAAAACTTCAAGTTACTATCGATGCTACAACCATGGGACTCTTGATGCCATTATCATCAAATTGCACTTTTTTGTATTTAAAAATGAAATGAGCGATGCAAAAGAAAGCCAATATTAATTTTCTTAAGACAATATTCCTAAATATACGACCATTAGAAACTATGCCACCCAACTCGATCACTAGACTTTAAAAACAACCTAAAATCATGCTACATAACTCGAAGAACATCTGCATAACACACGACCGTTCATCAAAAAGAATATTTAGGGCAGCGTTAGATTCATCGACTACTTCGTTTAATCAAGGGACTATATATAACAACGCACAGGCCTGTGACAAAAAAAACAAGATCTTGGACTCGCCAATGTAATATACTAATATGCCATCTGTAAGTAAAGTACTTACCGACTCTTTCGTGTTGATTTCACCTAAGAACCATCTGAAACCATCCTTTCCGTTAACCCATTTTTTCTTGTCGAATGTAGCTTTCTTCGGGTATAGACATGTTTCACCAGACGTGAAATTACAGTAGGCCAACATTGCATCCCTACTACAATCATTATTTGGATCAACCCAATAATATCCTGAAAAGAAAAAAAATATTCTATTTATTAAAAAAGAAATTATCAACTATGTTTAAATTATGACTCAGAAACACTAGCTCACAAAGGGTCCAGGCGAACTAGCAACTGTTACAGTATGTTAAACGTGACAAAAGTAATTTCTGTCGTCTTCCAACAACAGGCCTTAGACTGCTATGAAAGAACACTACTTTGTTACAATTGTAGGTTTCGGTACTAGCTCACGTGTTCGTTGAAAGTTAAAAACATTTTGAGAGTAAAACCATGCCATGAACAGCATGTTTACATCTATGAATATGCGCACTGAAACTAGAAAACAACCACAACAAAAGCACCCAGCCTCTATGGCGGAAATTTGCTTGGGCAATTTCTACTCAAGTGTTAATAAATTGATCACATACCGTTGGTTGCGTCAGGGAAGCACATTTTGAGATCACGGCATGACTTGGCGGGGAATGATCGGCTTCCGTCGGGCTTTCGGATGGCTTCAACGGTAAGCTCAAGCTTGCTCAGGTACTCGAAGATATCACTCTAGAAAACGGAGATCAAAAGCATGAAATACAAGAAGCATAGGCAAAATGTAAAACTCTTTATAACACGTAGTAACTATTATAAATTGAATGCTGTAAAAGGCTACTTGTGTAACAAAACAGGATTCTAAGTTTAATTGAGAAATGCGCGAATTACACTGGGTTCTGGTTTCGCATGTCTAAGTATGTACTAAAATTCGGGGGCCAAAAATCTCCTTACCAGTGTTCTCTAGCACAGAAATTCGAGCGCAATATCACAACCCGATCCCCTGACCAAACATCCAACCTAACATACCTTTTACAGTAATGAACTGAAGTGTAATCCTAACACTTTTCTTCCGGTCTGGTATACCAATGATCACTCGATGCGTCATTACAATAACAGATAAGGAGCCCGGATGTACAACAATACAATTCCAAATGATGACAAAATGGGTGCACTGTTATAGGTCAGGCTTAATGAAAATAGGCCGGGTAAAACCGAATAGCATTTGAAAAAGACCGTTACAGTAGTAGCAACGTGACAAGACCTCATCGAGAAGCTCTGGCAAGGAACCTGTGACGACGAGTGCCAATGAAAACAAGCGCAATTCTTAAAACCATTTTAATTTTCATTTACTCCATTCGTTTAAAACAAGTGCAAACCTTTTTATCTTTATCCTCCACTTCTTGACTCTTGTAGTACCGATATTCGTATTGTGGTCCCTTTTCGGTAGGAATGTACGGGTTGCCTCCAAGGCCACCAGGTGGGCCTGGCTCTCCACGAGGTCCAGCGGGTCCATCAGGTCCGTGTGTACCATCAATACCTGGTTTACCTCTTGGTCCAATGCCTCCCTTTTGTCCTGTCAAACCAGTTCGTCCTCGTGCTCCTGGTAGTCCATCTGGACCAGGTCTTCCTCTACGACCGGGTGGTCCCTACAAGAAACCGACAATAAATCCTCCATAATTCTTGATACAAAATGACTGCAAAGCGTAACTCTAGCACAGTAGAATTCAACTTGTCAATGACGACCTTTTGAGGATTTAAAGCCACACTAAAAAGCAATGTCTTTTATTTCTTTTTACAATACTATTCTTAAAGCATCCACTTCCCGAACTGCTTTTACGTGGGTGTCGAACTCCGATCGGCAGTCTCTCAAAAAGACAAAAAATTAAAATCGGTGTACTAGTTGTCAAAAAAATTCGGTGTTGCACAAAAAATCACACACACACGCACGCACGCACAGAAACAAAGGACTTTAATTTATTCCCAATGGAAGAAGCATTTAAGTCGCTTTGTTCACCCACGCTCACTTCCTATGAAACAACCACTTCATTACTTAGATCACTGATACTCACTGGAGGTCCGTCTGGTCCAACTGGTCCATCCAATCCTTGGTCTCCTTGATCTCCAGAAAGTCCAGAGGCTCCTGGGGATCCAGGAGGGCCACGGAATCCTTTGTCTCCCTTTTGTCCAGTATCACCTTTTCCTCCTTTCAATCCCTTTGGTCCTGATCTTCCTGAATTACCAGCATCACCATTTCGGCCTGCGCTGCCAGGTGGACCACTTGTTCCCTATAAAAGGACAGTAAGAGAGACAAGATTAGTCACTGAAAAAGACTACGAACACCGTTCCCTATAAAAGGGCAGTAAGAGAGACAAGATTAGTCACTGAAAAAGACTACGAACACCATACTAGACAATAACCAATAACCACACTAATTCGGACAGTTCCTCGTGGATAACCTGCCAGTTAAAAGTTACAAGTACTTGACCATAGTTATGCTATATCTTCAACTAATGCACAATGGAAAACGAACGCAATGAACTTAACATACAGAATGACGACTTGTAGGTAGAGTTAAATGACGTTAGAGTTAAAAAGTAACTGGAGCGATCTTATGATAACTACATTCAATTTCTCAGAAATCGACACTGGTGCCATGGTCAACGCACAAAGATATTAAGCCAAAGACTACGAACAAAATATTTTGACAGTCGCTGACAAGTGCTGGATCCGTTTCCGACAAAAGTAAAAAATATAAAATAGTGCAGGGACGCAAACAATACAACTTCACTTACTTTCTTCCCTGGTGCTCCAGTGGCTCCCTTGGGTCCAGCTTCTCCCTGTGGGCCTCGTTCTCCGGCACTTCCCTTCCTTCCAGCCAATCCTTTAGCACCAACCAAACCTTTTTGGCCGGGTGTTCCAGGTTTTCCGGGGGTGCCATCAACACCTGGGGCTCCCTGAACAGAAAAGATAATTCACTCAATCACATGACAAACAAATACTTTGCTAGCTGACAGCGAGACAGGAGTTTGCTGTACTAACAATGTACCAAATTACAAATTAAGGGACTCCACCACTTGAGACTCGAACCCGAGATATGACGAGTTGTCTCGGCATGACGTTCTCCAACAGCTAATCTCAAGATAAAAAATTAATACAAGTACAGAATCGATAAACTGAATTTGTTCGGTAATTGAGCAAAGCATAGAATTTGTAAGCAAACCCTTACCGCTTTTCCTTGCATACCAGGTGATCCAGGTGGTCCACGAGGTCCAGGTGGTCCCTAAACAAGGCAAACAAATAAGACAATGAAACGTTATCTCGTGTCGACAGTCTCCATATCTTAAAAACAAGAACCGTTATCTCTTTCGAGCTATGCCAACACACAGGCCCAATAATATATGCGAAAGAAGTAACTTTAGTGACATTAACAAATAAAGAAGCGTCGCTCTCTGAACCCTCTTGTAAAGAATGATAAATTTAAGCGGACGTGGAAACTAATCCATCTTGTAACGATACTTTATAATACATATAAACATGGTTACAAGATTGAATAGCAAATATAATTACTTGCGAATAGTTAATATCTATAGTCAAGTAGTTCTTACTGTTGGTCCTTGTACTCCATCCTTGCCATCTTTTCCATTCTTACCAGGTTCACCTTTAGCTCCAGGCCCTCCTTGTCGTCCTGGGAAGCCAGCTCGGCCAGTTCGGCCCTTAATTAATAGATGAAAAACAAAAGATCAGCCAACATCCACAAGACGGTGGGTGCTTAATGAAAGTGCTACTGATCGTAACTGGTCAGTACCATTTACCTGTATATAACATGACAGTCAAGAGACTGCAGAACAACAGCCAAGGCCATTATTCAAAACTATCCAAAATCCAGAAAGATATCCGGATCACTACGAAAAAATAACGGGTTCTTCGTAAAATAAATACACACGACTGATAGAAAAGTGAGAATCTGATCTAAGTATTTTGCGTTAAGTTGCTGACAGACAAATGAACGATAACAAAAAACAATACCTCTTTGGCGGAGGTAATAAGTAATATGACGAGCTAATAGACACCTAATACTAGATAACTTTTGGAGAACTCGGGTCTTCCATAATCTATCTAATTCCAAAAAGTGACCATACTCTTCTCAAACTAAAAGTTGGGAGACCCTGTAGCGTTTAGGAGAAAGATAACACAAAGGTCCTGAAACCCATGAGATTCATCTAGGATCCATATCAATGTCCGCAACACAATTGCCCGTGAAATTTCTGCGCATAGTCAGAGAACATTTTTTTAGATGACACAAATAGCAATTTCAGTTACCTTTGGAAGCAAGTTGTACGATCCACAAAGGTGAACAGAAGATATGATGATATGATTGATAGATGATATGATAGACGATATGATAGACGATATGATAGATGATATGATAGATGATATGATGATATGATAGATGATAGATGATATGATAGATGATATGATAGATGATAGATGATAGATGATATGATAGATGATATATGATATATAGATGATATATGATATATAGATGATATATGATATATAGATATGTTATATAGATGATATGATAGATGATATGATAGATGTTATGATAGATGATATGATAGATGATACATGATGACCGACATTAAATTCTCACAGGTGATCACCATATTGATGATGACGATAGTTGATGATA
>JANTCA010091273.1:0-13267 GCA_024741275.1 Chironex yamaguchii
TATCTATCTATCTATCTATCTATCTATATATCTATCTATCTATCTATCTATCTATCTATCTATCTATCTATCTATCATCTATCTATCTATGTATCTATCTATCTATCTATCTATTTATGTATCTATCTATCTATCTATCTATCTATCTATCTATCTATCTGTTTAGATCCCAAACAGTATAGCTAAACGTGTATCAGAGTTATAAAATTGTCAATAAATACGCGTGTCACTTTTGTCGTCTCACTTAGAAGACCGTGTAAAAACTGCTGCTTGAAACACGTTCTTGTATCTGCTTTAAGCAGCATTTGAAGTCATTCAAAGTCCTGCTCTTAATTGCTTGTGGTGTCAGATACTGAGATCCAATTGTCATGGCTTTCCAATTATTCCTATCTCTGTCGCAGGACTTTGTCACGTGTCAAAATTTATCGTCTGTTCTTTCTTTCACTAATACATTTTCCAACTCTTCTGTTCGCATCCCATGACCAAAAGATCTTGCCACGTTTTTTGCCAAAATCTTCATCGGATTAGGATTGATCGAGTTTCACCACCCTCCCATTGGCGCCTGTACATGGTATTTGCAACATTCGACTAGTAAACCACATTTTTGCATTGTCTATTCTGTTTGTCAAGGCTTCATTCACAATTTAAATCTGTAGATTATACACAACATCTGGGGAGGCGGCGCCAAGAAATTTAAGAGAGTGGGGGGCAAGAGGGGGCCAAGTCATAGTATTAATGCTCTAAATTATGCTTATGACAGTTTCTTAATAATAACAAATGACAACGTATTTCTCTGCCAAAAAGTAGGGGCTAAAGCCCCCTCAGGCCCCGTTTGGCGCCACTCATGATCTGAGCAGCGCAAGTTTCTATGAATATTTTCACTCTTTGACGTCAAATTGTTTTTCTTAAATCTACAAGCTACCGCAACATTGCGGATTCGTCTATTAATCTTCTTTCCACACATATGCATATGATGATCTTCCTATATAATCAAATTTGTCTATTTCCCAAGTATTTTTACCTCGATTATTAATTTACCATCAAGGCTATTTAGTTATACTTAATTCAAATAAGATTTGAAATCGTGTAAAAAAAGATGAACGAGTTAATTCTATTGCGTCCTAGTCTTCCATTTTTGTGCGGTCGTGTGCGATCTTGTGCGATCTTGTGCGATCTTGTGCGAATTTCGCATACGAACAGTGACAGTGACCTTGCATATTTGTGTATAAAAGACAGATAAAATTTTGCCTGTAAGCAATGCTGACTAGTGTCTCCACGCTAAAGAATCAAATGATGAACAGGTCCCATCAGAGGAAGAAGATATTTCGGACACCGTCAGAAATATGATTAAATGACGATCAAATTCCAAATTGAAAGCAAGATAACCAAAGCTTTTCATCTAACAATGATTACAAAAGATGACAGTATGCTTAAGTTATAGCATCAACTGGGATCACAACTGACTAACTGAACGGATAAGAGTTATGATTGGATACTTTTTATCCAATCAAAGTCAAGCAAGAACAAAGCCGCAAATTGTAAGTTTGAAATCCACTGAACAAGCAAAATGAGAAGACAATTTGTCTCTGCCTGAGAAAGGAAGAGTTTGTTATTAATACTTGCCACCTCCGAAAATTAAAAGGAAAGATTCAGAATTTACACAAAAAATAGCGTTTCAAATCATCACTGTAACACTGAAACATTATGTCTTAATGAAAAAATTTGGACTTACGACGAAATTAATTGGTTGAAGAAGTTTGAAAATCAGAGCAATGATTAAAGTCACGCATTTTCTTTCGGGTTTAGGGATAAACGTCTTAATTGCCAGGGTATGAAGAGAACAGTTCAAAGAACATAGACAACTTGTTTAGATAAGTTTATTTATCATAATTAGCAAAATATCATATCTAGATGTGACATCATCACGTCGAATTATTGATATACAATTTTATATTTATCTCTATTTCTTGTTCGGTATTTTCTAAAAACAAGCGCTAGTAATTATCATTTGTACAAAATATTGACACAGCTGATTACGTTTATAAATACATTTTAACAGAACTGCCATTGAACCAGTAAAAACAGAAATACGTGTAAGGAATGTCTCTTATATTGCTAATTTAACATTGAATGGTATGATATTGTAATGTAATAAAACAGTTAGGTATTAATAACACTACAACGTTCAATTTTATATTTTGCGTTTAAGTCAAAAGTTGGAGTTGAGGGAAGTGAAAACGAAGCTAACATTTACAATGGCTTTGCAAAACCCTGGCAACAGGGAATCTTCTCTGTTTAATCAACACAGTTTGCTATTAAGCATTTTTAAAACCCAGATGAGAATATGATGAATATGGAGAAGTTTAAAATGAAGGTCGAAGCTTAATCAAAATACTAGCTATTCTGTATGCTGGGCTACCACCTACCCTGAGAATGTATTTGAACTTAAAATAGATCTGTATAGTAGTAATTTGAAGTAGTTATTAATCTTTTTCAAAGTGGAAAGGATAAATATTTGTCAGAATGACGAAGACACACTGCCTCATCTATAATTGTCGGAATGACGAAGATACACTGCCTTATCTATCATTGTCGGAATGACGAAGACACACTGCCTTATCTATCATTGTCGGAATGACGAAGACACACTGCCTCATCTATCATTGTTTGAATGAGGAAGACACACCGCCTTATCTATCATTGTCGGAATGACGAAGACACACTGCCTCATCTATCATTGTCGGAATGACGAAGACACACTGCCTTATCTATCATTGTCGGAATGACGAAGACACACTGCCTTATCTATCATTGTCGGAATGACGAAGACACACTGCCTCATCTATCATTGTTTGAATGACGAAGACACACCGCCTTATCTATCATTGTCGGAATGACGAAGACACACTGCCGTGTTTATCTGCTTGGAAGTTAAAAAGATTGACTTTTAAATTTGGAATACGGACAATACAGAACCACGTGTCTCTTCCTGTTTCCAAAGGTAAAGGAACAAACAGTGTATATACGTACCTGAGGTTGTAACAGATATAACGTTATCTACACGTGCATCAAGAGGCAGATGAGGTAACATTGTTTGTGCGTGCCCTGAGATGTGGGGAGTCATAAACATACACTGCCCTACAAAAGATTACTGCTTTTAAACATTTCGAAATGATGGGTGACTCAAAAAGGGAATACTAGTGGTTGTACGTTTGCCTTCAGTGTAGCTACTACAATGCTCTGAATCAAACATTGAATAATACCTATTCCGTTCAAAGTTCCTTTATGCCGTTGCGCCAAATAAACAGCTATACCCGACCCTGCTGCCTGGATTTCTAACAGTTGTCGATCTTAGTGAAATGAAATAATGTGAAATGCATGTGTCAACGGACAAAGCTTTACAGATGAAAACAAATCTAAAAAAGATAATTGTAAGTCTAAAATATTTCTGGTCTAAATCTAACAGGCATCCTAAAAGATGATAAATTGCCCTCTGTCACCGAAAAATCAAATATACAAATCGCTAGTTGAAAAACTGTACCACTTTACCTATCTATTCTTCGATGACTGCGTCCATCTTTACGGTCCGTGGGCTCGCGGGATAAGCTCTCACGAGATGAACCACTAGAGTCAGTCTCTTTTTCCATGCGAGGCACTCTTTTCTGTGGCGGAGACGCGCCTTCCGAATCCTCACTGTTCCCAGAGAACGAGCTTCTGTTGGAAGCAATGTCTTTGTCCTCTTTACCATCGTTGCCTTGCGTCCCCGCTGTTGCTTTCTTATCGGTTTCCCGTCGAGGCACGTCATCAACACTGATAGGATAAGATGTCTCTGAAGGAGTTACTGGCGATCCTTTACGCTCGGAACCTACCTGAGGTTCTATACTAGCTGTGGGACCCTCCCCATCATGCGGTTCCTCAGAAATCGGTGATATGTTTCGCTTTTTCCTACCTGTGCCTGGTTTTCTGTCTCCTTTTAATCGTTCTTCCTTTTGCTTGGTATCTAAGTAAGGATCCCACTCCATAGAGTGCGATTCTGCTAAGTTCGAAGGCATCACGTGCTGTTCTTTTGGTTTCTTATCTCTCGGCTTTGCTTTTGGCTCTCGCGAAGCATCCGATGGCTCTTTTCGATGAACAGGTGCACTCGAGTCTCTATCTCTTCCAGGTTTTGACGAAGAACCAGGATCAGAGGCCTTGAGTTGTGTAGCAATTGTTGGCTTGGAGGGATCCGCGCCTGCATCCTTCTCCTTTGGTTGATATTTTGATACTGGTGCTGCCTGATCGCTATCCCTGGTCCCATGCCTCGGACCATAACGACCCCGATGTCGATCTCTATGTAATCGTTCATGAGATCGAGGGGGACGTTTCCGTTTCGATCCAGGAGTCACTCGGCCGTCTTGCCCTTGCCGATAACCTGAAGTCGACGGCGCGTCACTCCCCCCGTAGACTGACTCCAAACTCGTGTTTGGCTTATCCTGGTCCCTTGATAAGAAATTGTACGGCTGGTGGTAATCAGCAAATAAGAGCGCCTTCTCCTTCAAGAGCATCGACTCAGGATGATGGGCGTGGCTCATCAGCTTTCTCCATCCAGGACTTTGGCTTGGATCAGGAGAATTCTGTGTAGGAATAGATAAATTTAAGGCCAAATATAAACTTAAATAAAAGCTTAATAAAATGTTAAAGTTAAGTAATTAAAATGCTCTATTAACCGATGGTTACTTCAGATATCAGAAATATGGTAAGCAACCTCACTGTACTTAGAACGAGGTATATATTTGAAACATTTTCGAGTAAATTGCATCGTAATCTTATGCAGCGTTTATAAAAAAAGAAATATATACGTTAGGGCACAGTGTATGTGTTTCTGATGCTTGTAAGCAATTTTGTGAAACGTGTAGCATGTACATGTACTATACTCTTTTGCATGCTACCAATAAACCAAAGATTCAAGGCGACGATGAAGACGCCGAAGAGCAGCTGTAAAGAAGGGGACTGTGCAAGCCAACACATCAAAGGGCCTCTTCATGTAGGTTGCTTTTAAATGCATAATAGGATCATGATCGTAAGTTGTTACAATGAATTGGAAAATGAACCACTTTCTCCTGAAAATCAACTTCTCAGAATTTAAACATAAAAGATCATCAGGTTTAATGTTTTCCGCGGTGGTTTCTTCAATTTGCAACCTGCAAAACTAGCGATAAATAGTTACATTGTAGTTAGGACAGTAACACTTCGGACAGCACGTAGGTAGGGCAACCAATCACACTGTTAAGCAAGTATAAATGAATAAACAGGAATATCTTAGGTATACGTGTTGGACTCCTCCACCTTGGGATTGGATTAGCCTTAGTTATGATTAAAGCGACGTTTGGGAAGAAGCTTGCTCAAAGACCATCTTTTAAATTACCAAATTCTGATGTGAGATAACTCATTGTACTCGTACAACATCAGTCCTTTACAAACCACTTCCATTCACGGATCAGAAATAATTTTATATATGTTAATTTACTTGCAGAAATATCATACCGTTCTTGATGATGAAGCACTTCCTGGTCTCAATTTACCTTGCTGTAAGGAAAAAGTAAGATAATCAATAAAAAAACGACAGACATGTCACAACACCGGAGATTTCAATATTCAAGTAACTTCAAGTAAACCGGAAAACGTACTTGGCAATCGTAACTACTTGGCTGCTGAAAATTCCTCTACTACTACTACTACTACTACTACTACTACTACTACTACTACTACTACTAATAATAATAATAATAATAATAATAATAATACTAGCACTACTACTACTACTGTTGCTGCTACTACTACTTTTACTACTACTACTACTACTACTACTACTAATAATAATAATAATAATAATAATAATAATACTACTACTACTACTACTACGACTGTCATCATTAGAGTCCGGATCAAAAACGCTCCCTTGTGATATCACTACTTGATCTCAAAAGTGCATTTGGAGATGTCCACCATGGCTTGATTAAAGAGGTTTTAAAATGCCATCATATTCCCGCACACATACAATGCCTTATTCAGAGTTTATATAACGACTTCTCAACAGCTATTATTACTACAAACTTTTCCACTCCATTTATTCCTATTCGATGTGGTGTTTTACAAGGTGACTGCTTGAGTCCACTCCTATTCAACTTGTGCTTCAACACATTCATCCAACATATCAAATGCGACAAATTCCGTCAGTTAGGGTATTTTACAGAAGGTACATCGTCCTTAAATCCAGTTCATTGGTTCCAGTTTGCAGGTGATGCAGCAGTCATCAGTAGGCAAGAGAATGAGAACCAGTTACTTCTCAATCGTTTTTCAACATGGTGTGAATGCAATTACCATTACAGTGGACAAATGTGGGACGTAGCTCATAAAAAGCATACGACTCATGTCATGATAAAGCTCCTGTCTACCTGGCTTCCATTGAGTCCATAAAGTCAAGAATTTTCAAGACTGTCAAGAATTGATCTTCTTCCCTTACATCGCAAAAGTAAAATATTGCTTTACCATCGCTATCTGCTTGCAAAAATCTCTTGGCTTCTAACGGTTTCTGACCTCTCAGAAACTTTGGTATCTGAGCACCTTCATAATGTAATCTCTGATTACCTTCGTAAATGGTTTGAAATACCAATCTCTAGAACTCATATCAACATCTTTCTTGCTAGAAACAAATTTGGCTTAGATCTCTATTAAATATTGCCAGTGCCAGAGAGTGTGTTGTAATGCCCTAAGAACATCTCTAAACGAGGATATAAAATAGCTATGGAAATCCACATCATCTTTCTTAAATATTCTGTATGATGTCTATAAGAACACAAAGGATGTCCTTAAAGTATTTCGTACAGAGGACGAGGACAGACTTCAAAACCACCTTATCGAGCAAGACTTCTTTTTCTTAAATACGACTAATTACTCTTTAACTACACTTAACTCTCTTTGGGCGTCCATTCAAAGTCATATGCCTAAGAATTTATTAATTTGACTGTTCGCTATATCAACAACACTCTGCCAACAAAATCTAATCTCTTTAAAGGGTGTATTTCATCTACTGCCGATTGCTCTCTTTGCTTAATACGTGGGTCAATTCTTCATGCAGTTTTTGGTTGCAAAGAGTACCTTGGACAGAGTCACTTTACTTGGCGCCACAACTCTATCCTAACTTTCGTTACTTCTCTTTTAGAATCTGCAAAGAACACAGTTCTCTATGCTGATATTCCTGGGTACCTCAGCCCCTCAGTGATAACTGGGCACGAATAGTCCCGACCTTTAACATTATCTATTAAATGCCTATGCATCCTGGAACTGACTGTTGGTTTTGAATCAAATCTACACGATAACTCTGTATGTAAGCAGCAAATCCGGTAAATCAGTATGAACAAGTCAAATTCATTAACCTTTCAATCAACACTCTTGCAATATTTGATAAAACGTCAACAGATTTTATCAATATCAACCACTACCACTACTGCCGCTGGTAATACTACAGCCCCTTCACAATCAACAATATAAATGTACTGAGTTGTCTTGTACCTTGGGTCCCATTTCACTTTTGTCAATCAAGTTTTCATCACGGAAGAGGCTACCGCTTGATGAACTAGTTGTATCTGAAAGAAAACAAATTCATTGCAATAAGCAAGAAAATCAAAGAATTCGACGACTGTGCAATACACAAAGAGACATTTATTTATTTCTTAACTTTGTTATTAAGAGAAGGCAAATTGCGTATTTAGAAGTACGGCAAATTAGTGTTGCGTCATAACTAACAAGGTTGCACTTTACCTGGCATTTAACTAAGTTTACCAACAATCAAATAAATAAGCGAGAATTATTTCAATGACAAATACGAACAATTAAGTGACTTAAATGTTTAAAGACAAAAAATTGAAGATTGTTTTCCTCGACCTTGTTCTCGACCAACTTTCAACTAGCGTACTTAGAGCGGAAGACGTACAAAAAGAGCAGACACAATCCTTACAGTATACTATTAATGATATAGTATAGTTTGTACGTAAATGTGATTGAAAACATGTTAAAGGTTAATATTTGTGATCCAATCTATGTATGTATGTATGTATGTATGTATCTATGTAAGTATGTATGTATGTAAGTATGTATGTATGTATGTATCTATCTATCTATCTATCTATCTATCTATCTATCTATCTATCTATCTATTATCTATCTACACATATTCATCTATATATAAATAAACAGAAGGCTAGATAAATATAGATATATGTCAAGACCTCATCTGTCAAGAGCTCAATCATCCATGTTTATTAAATATATATAAATTACAAGAAATGTACACTTTTTAACGTTTCGACTAATTCTTCTTCGGAAAAAGAATTCTGATATATATATATATACACATGATGGCAAAGAGGTTTGATTGTTGGCTTTTCAGTCTGAGGATTGCAAGTTCAAGTCCGGTCGGCTCCCACGTAGTGCAGCTATTGTGGTAATGCTCCACTGTTGGCAAATATATATCAAAGCACTTTGTCTGTTGAGATACTATATACATACATATACAGATAAATGTTTGTCTTTAGATAGGTCCTTGGTATTATATATGTTATATATTTATATTGGTATTATCGATACTAAGGGCAATAACTGCACTAACAGAGGAAGAAAAATGAACTCTCAACCCGTAAGTGTCAGGGTAACACTTAAACAGATTTACAAGTCCGACACAAACGTTCGGCAAAGGACACTTTAATTCCTTAGTACCATGAGTGAATATATATATATTTCGGCTTAGGTTTTCTTTCCTGTCATATATATTCTGCTCGGCAGACACAAGTGCTTCAATACTATTTCTTATATTCTTAGTATCTGCTATCCAGTAAACGAGTAAGATCGTAGAAACGTTTGGTCGTATCAAAATTTGTGATTTCTTCGAAAAATACAATTTTAGTTTCGAATGGGAGGATTTGTAGTTCAGTTCAGAAAATGGCAACCTAGGATGTGTTAATGTTAAATAATATTGCGAAAAATCACTAGTAAAAGTTTCGTTTCCGATATTTAATTGTCTAGGCTAGAAATAGTCCCGGAGATATATGTGTGCACATGTAAATGGATGGGCGTTTATGAGTTCCAGTAGCAAATCCAATTCAGTACAGTGTAAACGCGAATCCTAAATAGCCTTGAGACAAGTTTTACGTTGCAGTTAAAAAAGGTACGAATGATAGTGTGTAAATTTGCACTGGATTGTACTGTAATGAATCAATATGGGTCCAACTGCTGCTATTAAGTGCTTTGTCACTGTGTCATGTAAATTATTAAGTTATAAAGTAAATATACGTACACGTCAATACAACAAAACAGTCAAAACAAGTTTACCAGCATTGTGATGTTTATTACGTACAAGCACGGCAAGCAACGTACAATTGACATGCGTAAGCCTAATAGCAGGTTTCAATGTAGACCTTAGCACACAAATTGTATGCACGTTGATAATGCCTGCACATGTTTGACGCACTTTGTCGTAATTTTGTATTTAATAATAGGGTAATTGCAAGCGCATGTAATAGCCATTGTACTCCTCGTTTTAAAAAGAAAATTACATCTTAAAGACTACTCTGCTATTTCTGACTTGTACAACAAGTGATTAATGGATACATTGTACGTACAAAAATATGCCTTATACAAGTTTATTATCAAAATGACGAACACACAGCTGCACACGTGGATGCTTAAGATTGTGTCTTGTTTAGTTCAACAGAGAGGGCGTCATGTTTGCGACCAGGAGCCTTGAGGTCATGTAACTAATCATTACAACTTCCCTTTAGTTCTTTACCATTCTGTCTATATACCTCTTTAACTTACGACAATAAACTAATGCCTCTGTAAGTCTACAAACATTCAACAAGACAGACACCCAATTTAATCAGTATCCGGATGGTCAGAGTTAGGCGACTAAAATTTTTTTACCATGTTGATTTTTTAAGTTAGCAGGAAAGGTGTATGTTTTAAGGTCTGGTGGTCATTACCGGTAAGTTTCTCTTTGCTGTAGAAAATGAGAAGACACAATACTGATGCTGTACAATGCATCAGAGTAATTAACAAGCGACAATACTTCCTACAACGATGAATGCCAACGATACCTTTCTTAGCTAAAGGATCAAATTTGATTCCTATGACCATTGATAACCATCCTGCTACTCCAAGGCCTCCGGTTATATCTTTGGAAGGACCAACTGCTCTTGATGAAGGAACATTGCCAAGGAGGACTGACTTAAGAACATCGTCTTCATCTTCCTCCACAACATCTGCAGGACTCACTTTTGCTTGAAAACGAGGAAAAACGTGTCTCTTTCTGAGATGTCGCCACAATAACAACAAACAGATGTGGTCAAAGCAGTATCACCACGGCAGTGTATATCGTTGTCTTCCTGTTCTACCGTTGGGACAAGCATGTACTGTACTGTCGGGGTCGCCTTCCTTGCCTGCATCAACACCTGTATATGTAAGTCGCACGTAATGCCCAATGTTTGAATGATAAAGGAGTCGTTATGTATGGTTCGAAGTGAGAAGACAGTGGTTTCAAACACGGCTGATTATGACTGCAACGTTACTTTTGGTTTGTTCGTGCCACGTCTTATCCAAATGTATTTATTGAAATATAGGTTGTCAGCATGGATATTGAAGAAGGAAACCCTTGCTACAATGTGATGGTGTCCACGAGAAATTGTCAAAAGATATATTGTCTGAAAACCATGTTAACTGATTACTACGAGAGTGATTACCACTCTGAGATTTGCTCTGTGAGTCAGAGACAGTTGCAACCCAGCCCGACACATTGTCGTCTTTTATCACTCAATTTTAAAGTGTTTGCGTACTTCTAATACTTGAAATATTCACCTTTTGTCTTACATTTTCATGTACAAATCCATTGCCTAACTTTTCTTAACTGAATACAACGTGAGGTTATAAAGAAAAAAGATATAATGGTCTTTTGCCATGACATAAATTTGTCTGTTTCGTTCGTTTTTACCTTTACCATCAAACATCGATAGGCCAGAGTAGAATATTTTAATGTAGCAGATATTGTTAGCAAACAATAACCAAGAATATATTTTTCAAAAAATCCATGTCACTACTTAGAGGCTTTGGTATTTATTCTGTTCAGTTGACACAAACAAAAGAGTATTTTGTTGTAGATGATATATAATATGAATATATATCTTATGTAAGTTTATCTTCCTGTCTACGTCTATCCTCTTATATTGTTGCTTAAAAGCACCTGTGCTTGTTAATTATCGAAAATATCTAATATATTGTTTATTTGTAACTTATTGTTCATGTAATTTACATATATTCATGTATATATATCATTCATAAATTACATTTCTATGGTAAATGGTGTTATTGAAGATCCATATTTTGCATTTAACGATAAGAAGTTTCTTATCTAGTATATTGTAATGTATGCAAATTCTGCTAAATATAAGAAATTGTACAAGGAATCTTTCTTGGGCATGTTAACAAGTTTTCGTCACGCTTTGGAAGATTTGTTTCAATTTAAATACTAAATCAATCTGCGGCTAACGTACAGCACAATTGATTATATTGTGTCAATTCTCTAATGCAGTTTAAATGTACCCTTTCATCTACCAAAACATATATCTAGGATAGTTTCTTTTGGTGATGCATCAGAGCTCTGGCGGATTTGAGTGAATGGTTAAACTTGGAACTTTAATTGTACAATGATATGACCAAAATGCAGCCTTTGCGTGGGATTACCTTCAACCTCAGAATGAAGATTTAAGGATTTTTAAGAAGCTATAGGAAAATAGCAAAACCTTAACAAGCGTCTTGATTATTAACGAGTTGGAATTAAATCGACGTCACTTTTACAGAGAAAAATTGTATTCAACCACTAGCGACGAGAAAAGATGCTCTAGTTGATCTAACGCATGAGATAAAATTTGCTACCAAACCAAAATTGCTTGATGAAATAGAATGTTGAAAAGCCTTTAATTTGCATCTTGCCGAAGATAGGATTGATCAGTGAAGTTCCAAAGAACATAAAATTCAGAATGTTTACTTTAAAATCGAGTCATCATAAAAGATATACATGTGTTTCACGACGAAACAGCTGACAGTTGAACAAGATCGATAATTAGGCAAATGATATCTCGTGTATGAATGTTACTCAATGCAAGGACAGCATGTGAAAGTAAACGCATCCTCCAATGAACAGTAAGCAGCCCTTCCAGTTTTCTAAAGGCATTTGCTTGTCATTTGGATGAAGGTATTTACTATTTTAATTGATAAATCACGCTTTGCACACCAACTAAGTCTGACCATGACTATGGAGTATGCCCTTTTTTGACGTTCGACCACATTACTTGGCGGGGTAAACTGAAGTCTCTTTTAGGCTGTAATTGTAATGTACCTTGTATATTCAAGTCTATGTCTTGAAGTCTCTTGTGGAAGTGGTGTGTTTTGAGTTGACGGTAAGACCTCCTTGTTTTGTTATTGTGAGAGAGTGCCTTCGGAATTCTGTTTAATTACAAGATCGAGTTGCACTGTAGAGATGTACGTTGCGTCATTGTGATAAAACATAGGAGTGTTGACACATAAGTATACTATAAACAATTGTCTAAAATTAAATTACGTTTATTAGTACGTCATTTAAATTGTGAAAAAGAAGAAATATTGTTGTAAAAAGGTACTATTTATTTCAAATATCAATTATAAACAGCTACTATCAAATATGGCTACATTCTCGATTTCAAGTACACAAAAGTTATTAAATATGTATTTAGCATTAAAGCTTAAGGGCAGGGGCGTAGCAATTTTATTGGTTTTTTGTGCAAATCTTATGGCCCATTAACGGACAAGTGGGGGTCAGGACCCCACTTCCAAAATAGATTCAGCTCTTACCAAAATTCCAAATTTCTCAAATGCTTATCCTTCTTTAATGCAATTAAATCAATTTGCCTTGATCATAAGTTCATTTGTTCCTCACTTTAGTATTTATTGCAATTGCACCGCAGTGTGGGCCAAAGGTTAAGGAAAACGGACATGGGCCCTATACATCAAAATTGTGTGGCAAACAATTTTGACGTCGACATACAATGAAATTACACTATTTGGATTAGCAAGTCTGATGAAGCATTAATTCTAGTAGTCAGATGAAGCATTAATTCTAGTAGTCTGATGAAGCATTAATTCTAGTAGTCTGATGAAGCATTAATTCTAGTAGTCTGATGAAGCATTAATTCTAGTAGTCTGA
>JANTCA010091274.1:0-13267 GCA_024741275.1 Chironex yamaguchii
AAAGGTTGCCATATACATATACTTTCCTTTCTGACGTTTCATACTCTGAGGAGTGTCAGACGAAAAAAGCTTTTAAGCAGGATTCTTGCGCAATGTCGCAAATTTTCAAGACGACTTTTTAAAGGTCAAGTCAGTGTTTAATTTTTGTTAGTGTCTGACCACCTAAAATTCTTTTGAAACCCACCCTTACCAGTCGCCACCCCCATACCTATCTCACGCCCACTTTTTAAAAATATCTGCTGTTCTTTTAGCGTATTTTTAGGCGTGAAGTATTTTTATGATGCCAAGATAAGCGCATTGGCGAATTTGTAACATTGATGACAGAGACCGACACTTAACATAACCCTAACATTTCTCGATTACATACCGTGTGCTTTCAACCGATTTGACAACGACCTGTAACCAACCACTGTTTCGTACTCTTAAAAGTTCGAAAGTAACTTCCTGTTGTGAAGCATAAAATTAGAAAAGGGATGTGTCTTACATGGGTAGTCTTCATACAGGAATCTGTGGTCTACGTCTCAGTAGCGGCAAGACCTCCAGTCTTTGGATGTATTAGCGCGCATCCTCATACTGCTTTCGTCAGACGAATTCACATGTTTGAAGGAGACATGTTGAACACGTGGTAACTAGATTTCATAAATTCTTTTAGCAGGTTTTATCAGGATTATTTAGACTTATTTCATATTGAAGAATGTGACATGAAAGTTAACATGTTATTCACAGAAGGTGATAAAATATGGCCACATATGTGACTGCCTATTGATAATTTAGAGAATAAACGAAAACCCATTCTTAAATGTTATGGGGAGGCCAGCTGCAGTTTCATAAAATGAACAATGAATTGGACCAGGGAGAGAAGAGGCAAGGTAAGCTCGTTGTTTGATATTAAAATTTGAATTGTATTAACATACAAAAAGCATATTCATGCCATTCGCTAATTTGAAGTTAGTTACGTTTCGATTTGACGCAAATAATATTCTCGTAGTTGCTGAGATATGCAGTTGATCTTGCAACTATGTTGTATAAAAGTGTGAAGCAAGCAGCGATGTTCACTTTTGGACTTGCAGCGCAGTTGTAGTTACATTTCTGTTTTTGTGACTGAAAGTGCCATAATCGCTGCAGGGCTCTGTTCATTATACTCGTTATTATGATTTCTTATTGTTTAAATCTGACATTTTTACTCTTAGTTGAAAGTTTGTCTTGGTCTTGGTGTATGAATCATGAAATAGTAAAGAAAAAAAGGAACGTTTTGGAGCGGAGAATCAAACGATATTGTGCCATCAAGCATTAAAGATCGTCGTCTGTTATAGTTATATTAATATACAGAAGCTTGAAGAAGACCATGTTTTAATATAAATGATGGCAAATTTGGGCAAATTAGGAGGTTTGCAACACTTAGCACTGTAGTAACAACATATCGAGACAGACAAAGTGTGATAAATGATACTCGATCTGCATTTAGGTAGGCGATTTAATTTTCTTGGTGTTCTCGTTTGTTTAACGCAAGAATGCATTACAATACTTAGATTTATAACAGTTAATAGATTGAAAATTGGCATGTTAGAGTACTTGGTAATTTGTCAGTGCTCATGGAAGTCCAAAGAGATCATAGAAATCATTGTGAGGGTAACAAGATTGCAGTGATTGCACTCTAACCGACTTCCTTTAGACTTTAGCAGTTTCAATGATGGCCTTATCATCTGCCTACATTACGTATCACAAACACGCATATTTGTATGGTATTGACTCCCTATAAAATTAAAGCTGACGTTCTTCCACTCGCCAGTTTTTACTGAAAAGAGATACAATTATTTTGGAGAGTATTTTGGGAGAAAGTTGTCAGTGCAGCTTATACTTGTTGGCTAATAAGCTCTGATGTTAAGTATATTATGCATGAGCAGTTTAATTACATTTATTTACCCTTATATCCACATTTCAATGTCTACTTTAAAATGTAAATATAGTTGATAGCAATATGGAAAGTTTTTACTGTCATACTTTATCGTTCAAACAGGTGACTGTATGTGTGAAAGAAAATGGCCCACAACTGTTCTTGGCCTTGGAATTCTTACTTTAGGAATTATTGGAGTTACCGTAGCCTGTGTCATAGTAGATCAAACAACTTATAAGTACAAATATCATGTAAGTAACAAAGTGGTACTTAGCATATAGGTAAGGTAGTATTTTGATTTATTGGTAAACTGTATATTAGCATTATTATAGCATTGTCACAATCAACATCATTAATGTCTCATTTTTATCTTCTTTTTCTGTCACAGCCCTTTTCATAAGTAAATTACTTTGAGTGTTGGAAACCACTAAATATAATGCCTTTCATGCATGTGATTCACACTCTTATATATAGAAGGAGGTCAAACACATCACACATGCCCAACTCATTCTTGGTATTGATTTATTGCATCTGTTTGCTCCATGCATATACCACTGCATGCCTAAATGATTGCACAGATTAAACAATGAAGACTACTGTTATCAAGTCTTTTTATAGAGTTCTGAGTTTGGGTGAGTGCTTGCATTCTGATTAGGAGGTTTGAATCCACAGCATCTTTGGCAAGTGTCTTTAAACCACATGCCATGGGTCAACCCAAGCCATGTGAAGAAAATTGAATACAACAAGTTAAGCAGTCTTTGGATATCTGAGCAAGCACAATACAACAAAACAATGTGGTTGAGACCATGGGTGTCCAGTCTTGTTCATCTAGTTGTTCACACTACCTTAGCCACTCATGTAAATTAGTTCTGCATGTGCTTATGTGCAGTATAAACTGCAAGTTGGCTCTGTGGACAGTGCTCAGATGAGTCATTGTAAGTGTGTCTGTGCGGGCATCTAAGAGTCATGATTGCTGGCCATGTAAATAGATAGGTATCCTCAATACCAAGTAGTCAGCCATTATTATTATCATATAGAGTTCCATCAAGGAGTAAAGACTTGCTTTTACTTTGGCCATAAGAAGTGTAAAGATCATGAAAATTCCATTCTGATATTGCTTGTGATTAATTGAAATCACCATTAATCAGGTAGACAGGACTATTCACACCTAATTAATATGAGATACTTAAGGATCACAAGAATAAAAAGTTTTCATCCGTATGATTCCTTAGGCTGAATGTATCTTTGTTCCTCAAAGAGGTGATGAAATTTTTGTCTCACCAATAACAAAAAGACTGAATAAGCTTAAGTCAATGGTTAAGCTGTTGTGTTATCCTTACCTTCAGATGGACTACGTTCGTGTTTGTGCCAAGCTATGTCAGTGCCTGATCCAGCATTTGGAGAAAAGGGGATGTAGGTCTCTAGATCAATACAAGCACTCAAGTGGTGAGGTCCCCATGGGTCTGGAGACATGCCTAACACAAATATGAAAGTTATTATGTCTCAGATGCATTGCAATGTTACTTTTTAATGCTATTCCAAACCCCTTTGTCTTTCCTGGGTACTTGCCCTCCTCTACTCTCCTTTGGATTGGGTCCTGTATATTGTCAGTGATATGTTTCAAAGGGATACATACATTTGCTAAGGAACAGAATATGATTTTTGAGATAAAATGTACATTGCAAGAATCAGATGAAGAATTGCTGCAGTGGCCTTGATTGAAGTTCTTATGTGGAATTGTAAAAAAGACATGACTGTCATAACCTTTTTTTGTGCTTTAATAATTATTTTATGACAGTAATCCTATGAAAACTTTAGGTAAGCTTTCTTCTGATCGTTGTGATTCTTAGGGCAAAGTGAAAACTAGGATTTAAAGGCTAGGCTGTAATTATAAAAATTACAAGGGAACATTATAAGATTACAAGTGTTAACCCATTTAGAAAAATGAATAGTTATGCTTACATAGTAAATGCAAGACTTTTGAGGTTTGTAGATGTTGTAATAAAGGCTTATAAACAAGAAATGGAGTAAAGTATTGCGCTTAGAAAGGATCTAAGGGAAAGAAAAGTCAATAAGAAAGTAACTGTGTTGAATTTTACCAACTGACTTGTGTCATTGTTGTTCTTGTTGTGCTATTCTCTGTTCTAATATTTAAGTTAGTGGATAAAGCCAAAGTATTTTATATTCATGACCAAATTTTATTTATCAAGCATTAGCTTGTTTATTAATAATTCATATTGTGTCGCATTGTTTGCATGTAGTCTCATCACTAGCCATGACATTGCTTTCTTATTTATTTAGCATGTCAACTATTAAAATAAGAAAAGAAAATTTTTTAATATGATAATCGGGCAACCAGTATTTATGTTAAAGCAGCCTGTTGCAAATTTTTACGGTGGGAAAACTATCATAATTTTTTATGTCTTCGGTGTTTGTCACTTCTACTTCTGAATCTGGTAAGGTAAGTTGATGGTATGAGAGAATTAAGCCTAATTAGCTCAATATTGTCAAATCTAATAGGTGTTTTTCAATCCTGTATAAGGAGATATGGTTTGACTTATTGTCTGTTTGTAAGGCTTCGACTTATGGGTGGTTGATGCTGCCAACATATCCAACTACCTTTAACTTGATCATCTGTATCACATTAGAATGTATTTGAAAAAATTATTGTGTCCAACGATAATGAAATTTATAAAATTTTATTTTGCAGTATGGTTTGGTATTGGATGGTGGTTCATCCCATACTGACATTACAATTTATAGGTGGCCAAGTAATTATAAGAATCATGGGACAGCAAAAGTGGAACAAATTGGGTTTCAAGCCTGTTCTAGTAAGTACAATTTTTTTAAAGATACTTTGGGTTATAAATGTCTCAAGACATCCTCCCTACCGGTTGAGTTTATTATGGAACCTTTCTTAGAATAAAGTTAAATAAAAAGATGCAAGTATCATAAAAGAAAAAGTCATTGATTACTATTTTATCTAGCAGTACTACTGTTTTTCATGATTCATTGTCCCTAAACTAACAAACAAAGCAAGTATCTGTATGATGCTACCCATTTTTACTTCACTGGTGACATCACAATGATGTCAGATACCTGCAATTAAGTTCTCTTTATTATGAACCTTGCACCATGAGTAACTTTGGAACTTATTCTTTTAGAGTGTCATGAAGATATGTAAAGGAGATGTCCTGTCGTCTAGTATGAATTCTGTGAGGTCATTGTTTCAGGTGTCATGGAGCAGTTTCCACGGGACTAGCTAGACTGTGTTCTAAGTAGAGATTGAGCAGAACAGGACTATATTCTTAGAACGTCCCCATGTTAATGTATTGCTTCCAGAACCAAATACTCTTCTGGGTATTGTTAAAATATTAAACCTGATTCTGAAAGAATAACAAGTAGCAGTAGGTTTGTCTAGAAAGTGATCTAAAAGATTACATTTTCAAAAGCAGACACAGTCTAAAGATTTCTCTCGGGATAGTTAAAAATGATAGCTTAGAGTGGCCAAAATTGAATATAACAATGTCAGATAAACGTATTATTCTGGTAAAAGTGGATACATTTCTATCACAAAGATAATGTATACTGTTTTAGCACAGGAGCTTATGGGAGGCCCTATTAGTTGCTAATACTATTAAAGCACTTTTTCGGGAGCTCAGTGTTGTTAGTTAAAGCCAACGAATTAAACACAAATTAAACTACTTTTTATTTGAGGACTCCTTTTTATTTGAGGACTTCTTCACTGTTCTTTGTACAACTTGCAAAAATGTTAGCAATATTTTTGCTTAGAGAGCAAATACTACTTCACATCCTTGAAGGTTTTATAAAAAATGTAACAACAGACAAGGCTATGATTTTGACGTAAGGTCTGACAGCTTGATGTCAGATGTCCGCTGTGACCTGGCCCTGTGTTAATATTCACCATTGAACTCGATCTGCTGCAAGGTTGGTCGGTCCAGTTGCAGTCCCAGTTGACCTAACCCTAAGTGTTCTTTAGGAAACTCAAATCCTTTTGGATGGTGCTATGTCATGTTGCGGCATTTCTGGTACATTGCCTCTCAGGTGGCTTAGGGTGTCACCAGATAGAACCACAAAGGTGGTTGTCGGGCTTGTGGGCGATATGGTCCAACAATCAAAGCTGGCATAGTCGAATTGCATTTTCCACTGATGGTTGTGAGCAACAAACTTCCCTTATTTGAGCTTTATGTAGCTGTTGGAGCTGGGATACTTGCAGAATAGTGCAGAGAGCATTCATCTGGAAAGTTTCTAGTGTTTGTAGATCCGCTTTAGTCACAGTCCAGGTTTCAGGTGCATAAAGAAGCGCAGACGTAACCAAGGCATTTAAAACTTTCATTTTAAGCTGGATCAATAGGTCAGAGCAGCCAAAAACAAACGTCTTCAGCTGGTTAAAGGTCTCTGATGCTTTTCCAACATGGATTGAGATTTTGGCGGTGGCACAGACTCAGGAAGAGGACACAGTGGAGCCAAGATAAGCGAATGACTCTGTGACTGCAATGGGTTCATTATTCATTGTGAGCTGCAGTACATGGTTAAGATGGAAATAAAGAACTTCCAGGCTGATGCATAGTCCAAGTTGACCTGCATTTATGGAGATGCCACATCTGGTTGCAACATAACGATGTCATCGGCATATGATAACTCTTGAACTTGATCAATGTCACTGCACTGCAGGCCATTGTTTCCATGAAGAGTTTTTGTCATCACCCAGTTTAGGACCAGGTTCAACAGTAGCAGAGACAGAACAAAACCTTGCTGTACAGTATCTCAAGGTGCTTTCTCAGTAGGATTGTGAGGACCTTGCCAGCATTAGACAGCAGCGTGATTCCATGTTAGTTTGAGGAATTTTGCCTGGGTCCTTTCTTGTACACAAGTACAATTATGCCATCTTTAAAATCTTGTGGCACGCCGTGTAAGTTCTAGATCTTCGTCAAGTGAATTTGAATAACAGTGACATTCTCGTCATTTAAAGCTCTGATAACTTCGGCTTGTATATCACAGGTGCCGGGAGACTTTCTGGGTTTCAAGGTCTGTACAGTTCATTTCACTTCGTCAAAAGTGTGACACCCTACAAACTGCCCTAATTGTTTCAGTGACACACCACTTAATTTCATTCCACGACTGATTCATGTCCTCTGCGGGGGCAAGGCTATGAAGAACCTCGAAAATATCCAGGATTGCAATATTAAATTCTGACCTCTTAGGCTCTTATGTAAGCATCCAAATCCGTAGGCACCAACTTCTTAGAAAAATGTCACACTTTCAGGTGGAGGCGAGTATGCACTACTACAAGCATATTGTCTGATTGGATATCCGCCCCGGTGTAGACTTGCACATCTTCAACTGAGTGGCAGAATAATTGGTGTACAAGAAAGTGGTTAAATTGTTTAACAGTTCGACCATCATTGGAAAGAGTGTTTGTTGATAGCAATGTTTCTGGTGGTAAAAAGAGGTGGCACAAATCAGATTGTTACATGCAGCATATTAGAACATTTGTACGCCGTTGTCATTGATGTTTCCTATGCCTTTATGGCGAAGAAGGGTTTCCAAGGGGAATTTTCAGCACCGGTTTCAGCATTAAGGTCACCTGCAACAACAAGCATGTTCCCTTTTGGGACTCGATGCATGTACTGTTGTAGGTCAGTGTGAGAACTTTTCCTTTGCTGTAGCATAAGGCCTTCAGTGGGGGCGTAGGTTGCAAAGAGTGCAATTGGGACAGTGCTGTCTAATGTGATAACTGCAAGTCAGTCCAACACAAGGGAGTAGGGTCGGAACAGCTGGAAGACGTTAGTTGATAGTGACTGTGACACCATGGTGATGGGTTAATCCACCGGAGTAGAACAGTTTGTAGGAAGGAACCCCAAGGGATGAGTTCACAGTAATATCACCAGAGTGAGTAAAGCATGCATCTATGATCACAGCAATGTTAAATTGAATCAGTTCGTTAATTAGCAGTTCGGGTTTACCAGGGCCATCAAGGGTTGGAACATTCCATAGACCCAGTGAGCAAATTGGCTTAGCATTAATAGGAGCAACATCAGTTTCCTGGATGTGGTAGCATTAGAACTAGAGACTTTATGGTGAAGATTCATAATGGATTGACCAGCTGCATTTTACAGGGCTCACCACACCACCAACCCTCCTCCTCCACTCTAGCAAGCTAAGGAGATACTGGGCTTGGGACCAGTATCGAGCAGAGTTAAAGGCTGATCATTAAGGCTATGATTGGTTGAGGTAGTGATTTTATGAGGTCAATATTCTGCTATATGAAACAAATTTTCTTGTCTTTTTCAAACAATATTGTGGGTTGGGGTTTAGCTTGTTTATTGTGTAAAAGATAAACTCAAGTCATTAGAATTTTAACGAGTTTGATTGTCAGTTACAAGAATTGATAAAATATTTTGGTTTGATTCTTTTACTGTATTTGAAATGATGGAGTACTAACAGCCACACTACTAGCTTCCATGAATTAATAGCAAAATGTTATCATTAGCATATTTCACAACAGACAAAAACAAATATGATGCCACTTTCAATTGTTCCTCTAAATTCATTATGCTTGGTAATAGCATGGGCAGAGATGGAGGATAGCTAACACCTTAATGGAGGAAGGAATGCAAGTGGCTTCAGTGTCAAGATTAGGTTGTAGAATTGAGATGCAAGTGATTTTTATGATTTAATATAAAAAATGTAGCTTATTATGGAGGCGGAATAAGTCAGATGTAAAATTTCTGCATTTCTATTTTATAATTTGTTTGATACAATTACTTCGTGAAGAGAATGCTAATAGTGTAAAAGCATTATTAGCACTGCCCGTTGCTACTGTTGCAGATTAAACAAAAAAAACAATCCAAACAATAACAAGTACTTATCACATATGGTAATTACTGTAGAGTAATATTAGGGCAAGTTAAAGAAATGTCATCATATGACTAGTGTGAGAAGGTACTAAAAGTCTTTGACAGCTTGATTCTAATTTGGGGAAAATTATCATGTTGCACTACACATTTGAGATGTAGGTCCACTGGCTAGTTGGTTCTTGTTAACGTGATAATTATGAATGGTTAAAACGTACCAAGTATACCACTGTTGTTGATAGCTCTTTATCTCCATGAATCTCATACACTGCTGCTCCATCCTCTATATCTCACCCTTCTCAATGCTCATCACAATTCTCCACTTGCATAATTTATTTTGATAAGATTTTGTCTGCTGTTGAGGTACTTAACAAGTCAAAGTTTTCAGTTTATACTTTACCAGTACTATTAGTTCTGCTTGAGAAACCCCTATGATAACTGGCCAAAATCCTACATTACCTACATATTTTATGTGGCCACTTTAAAACTTTGAGCTGCTTTCTCTACGAAGCCAGTTGAACAACATTTTATTTCCAAAGACTTGTTTTTCCAAGAAGTCAAAATAAAGTTGAACTCATAACTGATCATTACTCATGATTCTGATTGGTATTCCCTGGATAACTATGTTAAGCATGTCATAAAGTGAACTATTTCCGAGCTTCAAAGACTGATAAAACTTTCCTGACATAACTTCAGTTGAGTCAGACAAAAAATAGAATTTTAAAACAAGTGTTATTGCTGTTGTAGCAATTATCGTAGCTCAACAATAGTCACAATGCTTGCTTTGAATACTTGGTTATGGCTTCAGATACTTGCAGGGTTTTTAACCCTTCCTGGTGAACAAATATTTGAACTCTGTCATGGATTGAAGAAAGGCCAAAAGTAGATAAGATTTACCATGTGTTTTCCTGTTGTTTTCATGGCCAGACAAACCTAAACTTACATGAATGTGTCCTTTTTATATCTAAAATATAACCCATTTCTAGTGACACTACAAACAAGTTATTTTCTATAATGCAGGCTATGATTCGACTATCATTAGTAAAGAACTGGCAGAACTATTTATTTAGTATGTTAAATGTGTCAAAGTTACATCTGTTAAATGGTGATTGTAGCTCTCTTTTTTCCATTTCTCATCAGATATGGGTATTTCGGGGTTAAGAGATAATCCATCAGCTGTGATAACAGTGGTTAAAGATTGTGTTGAACCATTTGCCTTAGATCTCATACCTTCAAAAGAACAGTCCAGGGCACATTTGTATTTTGGTGCAACGGGCGGGATGCGATTGTTATGGTAGGTATCACATTTGTAATGCTAGAAACGTACTTACTTACTTACTTACTTACTTACTTACTTACTTACTTACTTACTTATCCTTTTTAAGTCACTGAGACATGTCAGACGTGTGTGTGACTGACAGTCTTCATCACTTTTTTCCACAGCTTGCAATCTTGAGCTGCATCAGCCCGGACATTCAGTTTTTTGAGGTCCCCCTCAATTACGGATCTCCAGCTTTTCTGTGGTCTCCCACAGCTGGCTCTACCAGGAACTTCCAAACGTGTACATCTGTTGATCCATCCTGAGCTTCTTTCAACATGTCCAAACCAATGTAATCGGTTGCACCTCAGCACTGAGGTGGGTTCAATTTGACTAAATGGGGAAGGCTAGAAATACCAACACACTCTTTCTTCTTGATGTTGCACATCCATAAGAGCATAGCTCACTCATTCCTCTCCAGGGGTGCCTGATCTTCACAGTGAAAAGACCAGCATTCTGAGCCATACAACAGAGTGCTCCTCACACACGAATTGTAAACACTGGCGCATATTCTAAGAGTTATAGCCTTACATGTTAACAAGGGTAACAGCTCACGAAACTTTGCCCAAACAGCACGCGTTCTCGTAACAGTGGCTAGCTCGCATCCACCCTTGGGACTAATTCCATCTCCTAGATACTTGAACCTGTCTATGACCTCCAATTTTCCATCACAAAAAGCTACTTCATAGTAGGGTCTGACATCCATCGATCGAGCATTTCCTGCACAATGAGGACATCTGAAGTCTAAAAGATAACAACCTCTGCCAAGCCAATAGGGTCAGGTGGGATTTCTAGTTTTCGGATGATTCAGATGAGATGTACTAATAGGAAACATCGTAAATGTGTTTTCTCAATGGCGATCTTCTCACTAGTGTTGGTTTAAAAATATATAATTACCAAAATTGAGCTGTACTAATAGGTATCATGATAACTGGTTTTCCCCACCATGATTTTGTCACTAATTGTGGTTTTATGAGGACACAAAAACAAAATATTGTGTAATAGTAATAGGCATCTTAACTAGTTGTGGATTATGAAATTATCATGTCAAAATTTTTTTAAACTGATCCGGAATTGATATGGCTAATCAGATCACTCTTGAAAGTTAGTGGGGTTATTTTGGACCAAAGGACACATTTGGTGAAAAAATTGCAATCTACCCATACCTTTTTGTGTAAAGTTGTTAGCAGACAGACAAACAAACAAGCAAATAGAAATAAAAACAATACCTACATAGGTAACCAGATAAGTAACTACTAAGGGGGATTGTTATCCTGTCTCCAATTTTCCTTTTTATTTTGAGCTGTCCTTTGCATCTTTCTATTCTAGATTGTTTTGTACTATGCTGTACAGTACAATTAGAACATGCACTGCTCTGTTTCTGCTTCCACTTATTTTTTATTTATGATTAGACAATTGTACTGCATTCTGACTTGGTTAGGTGTGATTTAAAAGTGGCTGCAAACAGAAGCAGAAATCAAAGTTGAGCAAGGTAGTTGTTGTTAGTTTGAAACTCTGCTACATAAATCAAGCATTGCAGTTTGCCAGTTGATCTGACTTTAAACAACATTGTTTATTTTAATTCTTCATTACTTTCCATCTGCTGTGCATGTCCATTACTTTCAAATTTTTCCTGCAATGCTCTGAGTTGTTCTGCAAACTGATTATCAATACCTGATTAGTTTGAGTGTCATATACTTCACTGGTCTACGGCCATATCTCTCCTTGCTGTCTTTGTTACTTCCTAACCACACAAACTTTTTCACGTTATCAGACACATGTTTTGTATTTGATCAAGGTATCCTGTTCATAAATGCATCGATTTTCTCTGAGGATCTATTTTTGTTTGCTTTTCTCTGTTCCAGATTTTTGCTCATCTAGACAGTTTTCTTGTGATTTTTCTCTTTACTGCGCCATTAAATCGTTCTGTTTTTACTAGGCGGTGTTGAAGCTGTGATTGTATTTACCATGTTCTTCAACTTTCTTCCTGTCTCCTTGGTTCAAAAAACACAATCTCTCTTTCATTGTCACTTGACCTGAACATTGCCAATAGTCATTTCTGTCTGCAAAAACATCACCAACACGTGGTTACCAATCAATGCAGTATCCTTGATCTAATAAATCATCATAGAAAATCTTTCTTTATGTTTCTTGTAAATGTTATAATGCATTGTAATCAACAGTCAATACCACTACAGTCACCTAAACATTTCCTCTTGTAACCTCTGTCACGTTTTTCATGAACTCCTTGACAACTGTTCGAAATATAAATGCTCCTCTTGCTTTTCCTCACCATCTGACCAAGAGAATTTATACTTCACACCGTTGTTTCCAATCTTCTTCACATTACCTCCTTTCCATGTAGTGTCCTGCACACAATAGCATCTGACCCTTTTTAGCGATTCGAACAGCACTTTATCAGCCCCTTTTCCTATCAGACTTATATAGTCTAGCTTGCAAAAGTCCAAGATTACCATCAATGTTCTTAGAGCTGTCATCATGTTAAATGTGTCCTTTCATGCTGTCATTAGGGTATGTATGAGTTGTTTTAGTAAAGGAGAACAGAGGACCCCATGTCTGCCTAAAGGCTGGGAACTGCCATTGGAGCAGGTTTGTTTGTTCATTGTCCAAATTTCGTTTTAGAGCCAACCAAATTTTACTGTCTAGAAAGTTAGCATCATTAGCTCAACGGTTCACTCATGAGGATCTCACCCCCAGCTATTTAGCTTTTACGAGTGCCTGCTAAAATTAGCTATCATTAGATGGCTTTTACCTGACCTGGGTAGCTTCGAGACAAGTCCTACCGGGGAACATAAGTCCTTGTATAACCCAGGTCAAGCCCCATTTTCACTCCTCAGCTGGAACGACACCCGCGCAACTTGAGGAAAATTGAATATTATTATTATTATTATTATTATTATTATTATTATTATTATTATTATTATTATTATTATCCAGTATGTTGCTCATCAACTGCGTAGGAAGTTATCAAATGGTCTGTCCTCAGCTTCCTGTACTATTGACCATGATTGTGCAATAAAGAAGAACTGGAATTACGTAAAATCCTTTGTCAAAGTCAATGAAGACTTTTTGCAACCAGCATTTACAGCCAAGCAGTGCCTTGATCATTTCAGTAATGTGTTCAGTCATCATATACCAAAATTACGTTATGTCATT
>JANTCA010091275.1:0-19332 GCA_024741275.1 Chironex yamaguchii
GAAAACTCAGAATGCACCAAAATGTATAAGGACGAGAATTTTCGGATAATTGGCACAGCTAGATCGTCCTTTCATCTCAGTGCATTAGAGTCTGTCTACATTAAAAAACAACGAAACCAGTACTCTGTAGGTTAAAGAGTTCGTTTTTTCACTTGGACTCTTTCAATAGTTTTGTTTTTTCATTTTTTCTTGTCTAGGATTGGCTAGTTTTGCTACAAGTTTCGTATAAATAGGTTGCCATATACATCTATTTTCCTTTCCGACGTTTCATACTTTAAAGAGTGTCAGACGAAAAACGCTTTATTGTTTTAGCGTAATATTGCAAATTTTGAACGAGATTTTCAAGTTTTGTACCACAAAAAGATTGTTAAAGTAAGTGTTCCATGAAGTGATGACAACGGGTTTCACTGGGTTTCCAGTACATTATACATTGGAAATTCGCTACTTATTGGATTTAACAAGCAACATCAACAATAACCTATATCAGACGGATTTTTCTCCTAGAAATGCCGCCCTTAAAAGGAGATCACTCAGTTGACTTAGAAACTGCCAGCGACGCAAGTATTGATTTTATTAAAGACAAGGAGGAGTGGACCTAGCAATCAGGAAGCTCTGAGAGCACCTGTAGAGAGCAATGGGCACGTTTGCTTGATTTCATGTTTTCCTGCATCTGTTACGCTGTCAGTCATGTAAATAGATGGCGTTTTCCCTACCTTTGCTACCAGGAGTTTGGCGAGTTTGTTCTCCAATTTTTACAAATTTAACCTAAATCCGGGAATTGATAGGACGTGCCAGTCTTGACTTACAGATACAAACAACTACTTAAAATTTACAGAACGATAACAAACAACTATATCATCATAAAACCAAATTATTTATAAAAGAAATACTTGTTTAGTCCATAATATAATTTCAAATTTCAAGCTATTGAGGGGTACTATACATGGACAAAACCTTGCTTTCATTTTTGTAGGTTCTGTGCTCTTTCAGTAAAAATTTCTCATCAAATACAATAACATGTTACCAAGGAATCACTAACCAAATTGAAAATCAATACTGATATTCACTTTTCAAAACTTTAATAGTTTGGGCGTGACAGGTCTTCTGTGCGACAATCAGATTCTGAGCTAGATCCGTCCATGAATTCTTTGCTGCAATCAATAATTAGTGTGCTATGGTAATGCTAATTCTTTCAGTTCCTTTGGGGCCATGGAATGGACCACACCTTAAAGAATGCTTTACTATTGTCTTTGTGATGACCTGTGAAAGATATTTTGAGCCTTTTTTTGCTACATATAATTTGTTCGGATTCTGTGAATGGATAAACTGCTGTTGTAGCTACCTTTAGCGAGTACTACCTTGGGTATATGCTGTTTCTACCCCCAGGAAAGATACTGTCAGTTGAATACCCCTCGTTGTGTCCCACGTGAAATTTACTTTAGGTGACAGTGCTCTCTTTACTATCCTGTCTGGTCTATTTGGTTGAGAACATCTGTGTTCTTCAAGTTTAATTACTTGGAATTAATATCTAACACAGCTATTTGAAAGTATGGTATGCATAGCTTTTGGTCTGGAAGAGGAATTTCTCATGGCTTTGCTGTCTACTTTCCCTTACTCGTTTTAGGGCAAGATTTCGCCAGTATATAGTTCATGTTGTTGTCTATTAACAGTGCAATCAGTTTTGATTAAAAAGGAAGGAAGATGTGAGAAAAAACATCAGACAGAGGTACTGTAGACAAATGTGAAATACAGGATAAGTGTGAAAACAATAAAAATCATGCAGAGAATGGCAGTCTGGAATGTTGTTTTGAAAACTTAAGCGAAAAGTGAACAGTTTTACATCTGTTCGTTTGGTATCTTCCCTTGCTTATTTTTTTGCCAAAATGTAGCAGTGGGTAGCAAAAAAAGTAGAATTCATCAAAGCATGGCAGTGCACACTGGCCTCGGCTTGCATAAATGATTGCACAGTGAAAAACAAGAATCTACCGCTTATTACTAGCAATACCACAAAGTGACCCACTCACGTCCAAAAACTAGTATTATTTAATGATTTAAATTTAAATTCTGCTGTATGCATAACCCATACACTGTAGATTATTGAAAAGTGAACATGCTGTTTTTTCCACCTTGAGGAATGAGGAATCCAAATAAGTATATTCCACCTGCTTCTAAGCTTGAAGTTCTATATACCGCATAGTCTGCCAAAACTCACTAAAAATAAAAATTTGGCATTTTTTGGTACTCAAAAGCAAGACATTCTCCCATACGTCCTGTCGGTGTTCAATATCTACGATGAAGTAAACAGCGGTACCACACTCACGGACGTTGAATCAGACACGTAAAAACAATGTACAAAAGGGAAAGAAACAATTGGAAGGGGAAAAAAAGTTTTTTAGCTACAAAATTATTATTTCTTATCAAAACTGCATCTTTACAAATAAATATCACATAACTACAAGACCGTTTTAACAATGATTAGGTCCATCAACACAAACGTTTGCAAAAAGAAACTATCCCACTGAAACCTCTTAAGAGTTCATAATTTACTAACCGATTATTCTATCAACGTTTTACATTTAAATTAATTTTCACAAGTTAACTACTACATTTTGAAATAAGAAATGTAACTTAGAAAATCTTGCAAGATAAATCACAAAAATCTTTCAAAC
Organism: Chironex yamaguchii; assembly: GCA_024741275.1. NCBI lineage: Eukaryota > Metazoa > Cnidaria > Cubozoa > Chirodropida > Chirodropidae > Chironex > Chironex yamaguchii. The sequence continues at coordinate 2,670 of JANTCA010091275.1, forward strand.
TACGGGGGAGTATGGAATGTGATGCATGTTACAAAAGATTACAGGTTCCTTGCGAAGGTGAGAAGCATTTCAAGGTACATAAAGTGAACAGCACTATGCTTAAACACGTCTCTTAGTGCCACATTAAGGAGTTCAGATTTCATCTTAGTGAATTGATGATAGCCTTCAGTTAACATACCCGTAAAATAGGTTTGATCTGCATTAAAGTTAAGTGCTTTAGATGCTTGATACCAGAAAACTAGAGGCAGGACCATCTAAAAATACGATCTCTGCGCATCAAATGACATTGTCAACTATTTACCTAACCTATTCTAGTGACTATTGTCACTACTTTTTGAATTTATCTTTGGATTATCAACAATCGGAATCTTTCTTAAGTACATGAAACATAGACTACTTTTGACGTATACTTAGAATCCAGTCTTTTAAAAAACCAATTAGTACTTACTTCTTCAGGGCTCATAATCTGCTCCTTCTTTCTCACTGAAGCTGAAACTTTTGGTATGGTTGCCAAGGACTTTGAAAGAATTTTCCGGTGTTCCTGGCCCATCAAAGCTGTCTTCCTCCACAGGGAAGTTTCTAAGATAGTATGTATTGCAAGGATCAGATTCTTTGTTTGGCTGTTCTCGTTGGTATTGGTTGCATTTGTTTCAATTCCTGCAGTAAGTCTCTCAACAGTAGGGCAACCTGCCCATAATTGATAGGATTAGACGTACAATGTGTATACAATGCTACCACTACCACTTTTTCTTTCAATGTCAATAGGCTCCTCTAAAATTAGTCTTAATTGTTTTTGGTTTTTGACCCGATCTCTCCCTCTTGTAATGTCAACTTTCGTTTAGCTTTGCTTCACCCTCTTCCTCCCCATTTGGATAGGCCGTGACGAAGTCTTCATGTATATCCTCAACACTGAATAGATTGTCTCATGGCCATCGGCTAATTTCGAAGCTTTGTAATCTAAAGTGAACTTCAAAAGTACGCGCTGATTCTTCATCGCTCCAAGTAGACATTCTATCGGGATTTTTCACATTGGAAGTCACTTCGTTAGCAATATTAAATGTTGTGGCAATTTTGGCGGGATCTTTGTTTGAGCAAAACGCCTGAACAAGCATGCGCATTTAGTCAGAAGGAAATTAGAAACCATTGCGATCCGATCTGGAATGGATCCCGTGTGACCGCAACATGTCTTGCGATCGATCCCGTGAAAACGCCTGCATAACTTTAAAACCGATGCCGAACTAGAGCGATCCGGACATTGGTAACTATCAATTTAAGTCCTCAACAAAAACATTTGATCATCAACCATCAAAGAACGAAGAGTGTGCGATGTACACAGAATGTAAGACATTTGTTCTACGAAGTGAGAACACGGTTCAAAACAAAGGTAACACGACCTTAGCCCTAAAAAATCAACATCATCAAATCGATTATTTTAAGCTCTGACTTGCCAACAGAAGCTTCCTCGAAAAAAATGAACGATAAAACATGACGTCGAACCGTCACTGTGAGATGAACCAAATCATCATATAATATAACAAATATACCAAGTCAAAATTAGTCCACCATAGTCATCTTACTCAAAACAGAACAACTCGGATTTAATCTACTTTAGAAAAGATTAAAGACACCAAGTCCTCTCCTATCAAATGGACTCGTACCGAATCCATTCAAAATGGCCTTTATGAAGCCAATAAATTTAAACAGTACTGTATTGGAGAAATCTTACGGCTTCATAGATTGATATGCTTATTTTGTTATCTCCTGCATATGACAGGGTTTTTATTCACATAACGCCTGCCATATATCTCACTACATACATAAATAACTTGTCTTTCCGGGGTATGAATGGTAAACCAAAGAGGGATTTGTACCTTAAGATGACCTTTGTATCAGACATACGACCCAATCTTTCCTGTAGGTCTCTGAACACCAAGAAACAGGTAGATGTATCAAGCTAGGCAGACCACATTTGATAATTTCCCACTACAACAAACACAAGCGTAATAACAACCTGTACATTAGTTCACCAAGAACTCTAGCTGTCAACAGAATCCTCAACTGCATTTGGTTTATCCTCCTTTTTGTAAAAAAACCCAAAGCTACAAGAGAAAACAAATAGATCTCAAAACGAACACGGCAAAGTTTACTTTCTCGAGGTACAGAACTCAAATTGATTAGCAAAAGGGAAATAACGGCGCGCCAAAAAAGCGAAAAGGATGCTACTTGCCACAGGTGTTTTCTAATAAACAAATTGCCAGAATAAACACGTGAACACTTTCTAGCTTTTCAGGTACAGGCAATAAAAAAAAGAAAATATCTTAGGAAAAAATAGATATCTCCTTAAGACGTTAAAAGGTAAATTACGATAAACGGTAAGATCAACGGTAATTTTGAGAATAGACTGAGAAACTTACAATTTGCGTACTCCGGATTCTTTCCTTATAGTAGCTTTTCTCTTGGCACTTTCAATTTCGGACGGAGAAAAAGTCTCTATTGGACTAAAAAAGAAAGACAAGACAACCTGCAGAAGGTAGCCAAAGTAAACCGTTCAATTCCAGTCAGTCACGATGAAAAGAAGGCAATACACATTTTGTCCATGTGCCAGTTGCTATGGAATTTCGGAGAAACAAACTGCTTCATACAAACTGGTGAAATCAAGTCTCAGCAAAACGTGTAATTATTGACAAAAAGGTTACGGTATTATTTTAACCCTAATTTAGATTAAAAAGAGAGCTGATCAAAACCAACATTTCATTTGCCACACAATTAAAACATTACCACAATGAAATACCAACACAACACCATACTACACTACAGTACACTACCCACCAGAACCTTAATAATAATAAAAGCATAATAAACTATGCACGAGGATGGGCTACCATACCCTACTATACTGTCCTCTGCACCAAATAAAACGACAACATCCCATATAAACTTACGTATTGCGTGTAACATGTTCCCCCAAGATTCCTTTCTAAACATCTATTAACTGTTTCTAAGTTCCTACGTCTTGAAAATGTTTCTCTAATAAATTGAGTTTACTGAGTTTTAATGGTTTCTCCTTATAATGCTACAAGTGATATTAATATTGCACGAAGAGATACAGCAAAACGAATGAGGAAAAAATTAGGACACAACACGGCTAAATTAGGAGGCGTAACCATGCTTCCCATACCTGGGAGGACGAAAAATACTGAGTTCATCCTCTAATGCATGAACCTTTTCCTTCAAGAGATTTCTTTCATGCAGCACTTTTTGCATCTCACTCAATGTGTATCTTGGTCTATTGGGGTCTTTTCTGGTAGGTGAACTCTCACCTGATGAACAGCTATCACTTGCCTTCCTATCAATATCATGTTCATATCCTGAGTCATCTTTCTGCCTGTAGCAATCTCCCTCTAGATCTACTGATGATCCGTCGTCATCTGCTAATCCACCATCAGTCTCAAAGATACCTTCATTATTTTGTTGTATTGTTGTTAATTGAGCTTTCACTTCTGCGCCCTCTAAGGTCGACCTTCTTAATTTTTCTTGAAGTCTAGCATTTAGTTCTCGTAGCCTTTCATTCATTGCTGTCAGCCTGTTTGACTGTTCTTGTAACTAAATGGTAAAAAATCAATAGCAATACAATACAGCAATACGAGCTAAAATGTTGTTTGAGATGCACTGTAATAATAGTTGACTCATCAACGCTCTGTCAGGTGCATTCACCATTTATAACCAAGAAAGGCATCGTAATCAGAAGATCTGAAGGAAATCAGAAAAAACTTACCAAAGACAGGTCAGCATGGAAGTAAGGCACAAGAACCAATTACAACTACATAAGCTCGGAAAATGGCTGTTAAACTGCATACGATGATGATGTATTTGACTCGAAAAACAAAAAAATTGACACTGATTAATACAATTCTTAAATAAGATTCTAACCACATAATATGGTCGCTATTTAGTTGAATATAGTTGAATCAAGGCAGCCGTCTTTGAACATTTGTATGTTGGAATAAGCATGCTGTAATGAAAGCAATGCTGATACAGCAAGGAAGAAAATCAAGTCAGGTTGTCTAGCAGAAGAAATAAAATGAGTAGGATGATATAATAATGCTGATGTCGAGTACTATTTTACTTGCTTGTGTGGACTACTAAATATTAAAAAGCTCAAAGGCCTTATTCAACTTACTGCTTCAACTTCGAGCCTGTCTCTTTCTACTGACATATTTAACTCACGAATTTGGTCTCTTTGAGTATCAATTGTTGCTTTCATTTTCATCATAACTTCAACATCTCCAGAAAGGGCTAAAATAAAAAGCATACATTTTCATTGTTAACAAGTCCTGTTGCAATGTTACGGGATTAGAGCTTAAGAATTGGCGTGTTCCAGTCTGTACGATGCACAGCAAATTTTGGCATTTGCTATAACTCTTTTCCGGATTGGGATTTTCATTAAGAGTACAGGGCTTTCACTACCACGCATGCGCTATAAGTAATCAAAAAGATCTATGACTACACATACACGTGCTTATCATTTTCATTTCACTCTCATAACAAATAGACAAAAAACAAAACCACACGACAAAGCATTTCACACAGTAACTGCGTAACAATATATATTATGCATGCCATACTTTTAATCAGCTCAATGATAATTGTTCTGTAAGGCCTTAAATGATTGAAAACCAATTGTCATAACAGAATAAACAAATATCCAAAATAAAGTTACCATGTGGGTGTGACTTGACAACCTTTGCTTCCTGCACTTCAATTTCAAGTCTCAGAATTGCATTCTCTTTGGACAACTGAGCAATTTTGTCTCTTAAAATCGTTGTATCATCTGTCATAAGGTTCTCCAAGTACTCAACTTTCTGGATACAATGGTAAATGACAAGACTATTACCAACTATATAAGAAAAGACACTACAGTGCGATGAACATTAAAGAGTTTAACGTATGCTGTGTATTGAGAGTGAACTCAATTGTATACACAATGATCAATAACTAATACTTATACTATTACAACATTCCATATTCTATAAGCAAAATGGTATTAAAAACAACATACTAACAATCATCATATTTACGGATTTTTTTCATCCAATAAGCCTCACATAATCTTACACTGATACGAGAATATCATAATTACAAATACATATTTACTTATGTTTCCAGCAAACACAAGCTTCAGATCCAAGAAAGCTTCCATATGCAATGTCACCTGCAGCAATGCAACCTCGACCATATAATGGTGGAGTACCTCAAGAATTAAAGGCAATTCATCAAAAGGCAGGAAAATAAATTTTTACATCTGAGTATATCATCTGAATCATGCCACGATCTCAACAGATGTACAAGTACACTGAATCAAGTGATGCAACAATGTGCTCTTAGACAAGTGCCGGTAGTCAAACCATTTTAAATAAAAAATTATACGTAATGTTGCAAGTTGCCTAGTGATACTGTGAAAGAATTTTTCTCCATCTCACACTACAGTGCAGTATGATCAGTATGATGATCAGCATTACTGCAATGTCCTTATTAATAATGCAAGATAAATTCCACATTTGCTCTATCCAAGCATGTTTAACAATGAAAGAGCATTCTACTGTGCTCTAAAACATAAATCTGGACTACATTTAGCTTATACTATGTAAATGCACGAGGCTGCAGAAGTGTTGCAAAACTTGCAAAACTGTTTCTAAATGAACACTACCATATGAAGAACTCTTCTTCAACCCGAATCATCCCACTTTGTACACAATGACTCAAATGTGGTTAAGACTAAAACTATGACAAAAGGGTCTATGACCAATGGACAAACCAGCCATGAAAACAGTGTTTTAGTAGCTGTTGTGACAACTTGGGCTATTTTGGAGACAATGCAATTCACTTGTCTCTAGTGGATGGATTCTCAAAATTCAACTTGCATCAGCTTTTGCAAAATTATAAAGAATTGCAGGTTGAAGTTTCAACCGAAGTAAGATTTTAATGGGATATAAACAAAAATACTGCACAATAATGTCAGTTAAGCAGCTTCATTCTTATGCATTGGGTTTTGATCCCTTTTGCCCTTTCAGAACAAAACAATGCAGTTACTTAGTAACTGCATGACTGATTATTATCATACAATTCCTCACATCAGTATATAGAAATATCTGGCATAGAAGTTAATTGCTGGTATGATTGTGAGTGATAGTTCTGCACTACTTAATTAGCCTTATCTGTATATATCCTTTGTGACACTCCAGCTAATAAATGGACTATTGGCATAGAATTCTTTCCTTTGCTACTTAGACTTATATTCCTTTAATTTCTAGTCTCATATTTTCTGTGGTCTCTGGTGGAATGGGTAGAAAGTCTCAGCTTTATTCTTTGTTTCAAGAGTCTGTTGTAAAAAACTTGAGCATATAACCAATGGTTATGCTTATTCTGGTTGTGTCATGTTTCTTGACAGCTATAATGTTATTTCATTAGATGTGTAGATGATGTGTTTCTAAAAATCATATCATCCTCCCTGCAAAGTACAGATTGAGACTGGTATGTAGTGCTTTCAAAAAGTTACAGCAATTCATACAAATTTGTTTACAAATTCAAATTCATACAATTCATTTCCCCCAATCTCTCCTTACCACTAAATACCTATTTGTATATATATGTGGGATGGGTCTTAGTTGTCAAGTTATTTGAAACTTTTATGCAAACTAAGGCCACAATATAAAACTCTAGTATTTACATTTTATGCAATTATTAGCAAGAACTTTCATTTAAATTACCGCATACTTATCAATCAATTTACTTCATTACTGGTTAAATTTATCATTTTTAAGCTCTTGTTAATGAGGAAATTTATAATTTTTAAGACTCCTATTGAGGAGCCTTCCATCCAAAATCAAAATATGTTCAGATCCAACTGCGATCATCTTTAAAAAACTCCATCACTCCTGTTAACACGATAACCTATTGAAAATAGTCAACATCAAATAGATACTGAATCCTTTTATCTGAACTTATTAAAAAAATATTTACCACCAATATACAAACATATAAGCTGATCCAACTTGATCTCTAAGCCTACAATAACATTAAAACAGCAGTAGAATTAATTCCAGTAATGAGATAAATGATAAATAAGATTAATACACAAGCGCCTGTGCCAAAATACAATCTTGATACATTAAATATCATCAGTCATCAAAGCTATTCCAGCTTAAGCTAAGTAATCACTTCCCTGCTCTCTGTGAAATTTCTGATCAAGCGGATCTCTTTGAGAACACGACCACAAAAGGAACCCTTCTAACTAGATGTCAGCAAAAATCAAACAAACAATAGACACCAAGCACAAAATCAGAGAAATAAAATTTCATCAGAATACAATACGGTAAAGTTCAATCACAAAACTTATGAAAAAATAGATCAAAACAGGTTGAGAAAAATATTGATACTGTAAGTAGTCTCTCTCCTTACAAGCAGTACTATGCAACCATAAAACAACCAAATGTCATATACAAGGATATTAGTAAGGGAATTAAAAAAATTAAAAAAGTGACATTTTTGAACATGGGGTTAAATTTTATAAAGTATTATGGGATGATCCTAAAGCTACCATTGCTGATGACACTAATAACGATGAGAATCTCTGCTCATAAGTAAATCAAACATCCAACCCAAAATCTTAAGAATTGTAAGAGCTCCTGGCTAGACAATATTTGTTCCAAATATATCAAAGCAGGATGAGAACCTCTCCTTACCTATTTGATAACAAGTACTACACCTCAGCCCTCTAAACAGGCCTTTAGGGTTGTATTTCATAAGAAGAGTATGAGTCATCTCCAATGTAGAAACTATCATCAAATTAGCCTATTAAGCCATATACACAAATTGCACATATGGGAACTATGGAACAAATTATCGAGTTTGAGCAAATTAGTAAAAACTTTATTGAATTCAAAAATCCCATCTTCATACCATTTATAGCATTCACAAGAGCATTTGGTAACATTAAGCTCAACCTTCTGTGGGGTGAGTCAAGGGTGTCTCTTGTCCCTTTTTTATTCCATGTTTCCAGCAATAATATGGTGCACCACACTCAGAATGACATTGAAGATAAGACAGGTTGTGTAGTAGGCAGACAAATCTGGAAGATATGCTATGTGGATGGTGCAACATTGCTGACAAACAGCTTGGAAGCTAACAGCAGTCTTTATGGTATGAAGATTGATACCAGAAAAACAATGTCATAGTAATGGACAGTAATGAAAAATACTAAAGTAATAGCAATCATCGACATCAGTGATCATCTTGTCCCAGAGGACTGAGGTTGGTGGGCCACCCCTGAATCATTGAGCACCGAGAATTACTGTAGAAAGTGTCACCTGTTCTTCATCAATGACTCTTCATCAGCTCCTTAACTGTGTTATCCCAGATCTTCATGCATCTGCGACAATGTCTTGTACCATGAACCTTTAGTTTGTGTGCAAAAGAAATTGAGTTCTGCACATCTTGTCTCAACAGGTGCCCATACCATCACAGTAGGTTTGTTGCTGTGATTTCCTCAATTCCTTGTGATAATCCCAAACTGTTAGAGCTATGAAGAGTGGATACGGCTGACTGATTTTTCAGACAAGCACCAATTAACCTGAACTAATTTCACCCTTTCAAACCATTCCACTATTAACTACAATGTCGACCACAAAGGCCATTAAATTAAACACATGTCTACTATTTAGGAAGAGCTTCTGAGATCAACAGTACACCAACCAAAGAATAGTGGATTTGCTCAGGAACAAGAGCCCTCACTTAGTTCATTTAATGGTGTGCTAACAAATGTATGCCAGATCACAACAAACTACACATTGTCAACATTTTTATCACAAGATTTAAACTCAGTTGAACCCATCACTGAAATTAAAAGGAACAAAATGGGATGCAATCAACAAGTCATATTCTTCAATGCACTGTTCAGAAAGGCTCCTTTTGAGAAAGGTGTTTCTCATACCTACAACCAAGATGCTACAAACCAACGTTAGGAGAACCTATTAATTCACCAGGTTTGCAACTACAGTTTTACGAGCTCTATTAGCAGCTTTCCCACAACAACTATTTTTCCTGGTAGCTATGACTATTTTATAACTACCCTATGCATTGCTCTGCTTGGATGTATGTGGCATTGAAGGCACAGTAAAAGAAGAAACCCTCCAGATAGAAGTTTCCAGTACACCACCGTGGTTTGCTATGACTGATTAGAGCTGGAACTTATAACCTGCTTGAAGCTTGAAAAAATTCAGTTCAACCTTTCAACTTACATATTCATCTCCCTGTATTTGTTTGCCCATCATACTTGAATGAGTGAAACAGCTACCCTTAATGGTTAATATTTGCACATAAATAAAGCATCTCCAACAAGTTCAACCCATGTAAAGCTTAATGATCCAAATAACTAGCACTGTGTCTGCCACTGAGGGTAAACATGGTATCTATGGCAATATAATACTACACAATGGTACTGTAGTTTGTTATTTCGGAAAACCAGACACTGTTACCATGTTAACCATAGAGAGCAAATATATTATCAAATTCTATGCAGTACAAGAAGTTATAAGGATAGATTTCCTATCCTTTTCTATCCTGTCTGGCACCACGTCTTCATCCTACACAATTCTCTGTATCACCCTCTCTTTTCTTGCTCAATTCCATCTTATCACTGCTGCTTTGTTGTAGTAGAGTGACTTTAGTTGATGGAAAACCCATGTCAAACATCACATCAAAAGCTCAACATTGTTTATGCTGTCGTATGCTTTGCTTTAATCAATGAATGTCATTATTGCATTCTGCATTCATGTCTACTACCTGTTTTGTCAGGCCTTATAACAAGAGTAGCATGTCTGTAGCTTCTATAGTACTTTTGAACCCTGTCTGTTAATCTGGCAGTTCAGCATCTTCTCTCTATTTATTTTTTCCAGAGGGTGTAAAGCAGGGTTTTGCTGGCATGCTTGATTATTGTTCATTAATTCCTACAAAGACTAATATTGGAAGTAGACAACTAAGCCACTATATCCCATGGTGACTATAAGAGGCTAAAAAATTGTGCTGCTACTTCACCGGGGTGAAGGCAATCTGTGGCTTATTCAACCAGCCTATATTCCCTATGTCAATATAAAGATGACCTCTTCACTTAAAGTGTATCTGGACCACAGCTTCACAAGTTCTGTCCCATGGTAGGGTTTGGGTCAGAGGACAAGCTAGGTTAAGGTATAGCACATAGCAGATTTTTTATACACTGTTATATACCTTTGGGCTTTTCTTTTCTTTTATCTATTGTTATGTTTCCTGGACATTTAGTATGCAACAAATCTTAATCTTCAGTTTCATAATTTCTTAGTAGTGTAACTTCAAATGATTGTAGAAGTATCTAGTTAAGCACTGTTTTCTTTGATAATGCCTTACTGTTTTGGAGGTTAAACAATGATTTATTTCGCTTTGTGTCACTTATTCTTTTGTTGATAGCTAACTACCTAAACAACAGGTGACTATCTGCCAATCATAATAACTACTATGCAACTTTCAGGTTCCTTGTTCGTTATAATGTTTGCTCCACCAAATTGTTCAATTTGTACTGGGTTATTCTTATGTGTTGATGTAAGTTTAATTTGTTCAAGTAAAAGGAAAAACTCTCTGAGAAGCATACCATGACAGTGTTTGGTAATACTGTATGAGTGTATGAGTATCAAATGCCTTGGTAAGGCTTGCCTTTACTTGAGCATCCATGGTATGTCTTTTAAAGTAACATGTATTTCATTTGAATCATTCTGTCACTTTGTGGTAGACATGATATCCACGACTTGAGAAAAGGAGTTAAACAGACTGCTCTTTATTAAAGCTACTTAATATAGTCTCTCAGTGATTTATCTACAGTAGTTTTAGAAATGAGGTACAAGTGCATACTCTTGATAACCATGGCACAGATTCTTGCACAAGCAGCAATTTCAGCAATTGATTAGGAAGCTGATTGCTTCAAAAATTGTTGGTGAGCAAAAGCTTATCATCCAGGAACCATGACCTGTTCCCAACCTCAATATCAAGTTGAAGGGCAGAGTTTACAACCAGAGTGATACTCAACGATAGACTGGCTCTGTGGGAGTAAAGATAAGCTGGCACCTTTCTACTGGCCATGTTTGCTGTTCAGGTGTGGTAGGTCTCAGACCTGGACTGAAACTAGTTACGCAAAAGTTACACAGTTTTCTCTCAGACTGCAAAAAAAACATACAAGAGCTAAAGGCCACATGGAGGCCTACAAAACATGGAAAACATTTGAAGTATCTCAAGGCAGTGATGTATTTTCAAGAGCAAGACAGAAAGAGGTCAACACCATAACAAGCAAGTCAGGCAGAACAGGGAAATGTTGAGAATTATCATTGAAGCAGTCCTTTATATGGCTAGGTGAGAGCTACCTTTTAGAGGCCATGATGAGTCTGCTAGTAGTTTGAAAAAGGTAAATATGGAGAGCTTCTGGAAGGCTTTGCAAAGTTTTTAATGTCGTCTTCAAGGAAGATTAGCTAATGACGAAAGAGGAAATTTAGAGACTTTTACTGACAAACAAAATGCTTCTAATAGAATGCATAGATTCTGTAATTCAAGATTAAATTGACAAGGAGATACATGACTGCAAATTTTTATGCATTCAGATAGATGAAACAAAAGATGTTTGCACAAAGGAACAGCTTAGTGCCATTATCCAATTTGACATAAAAGGTGATTTTGATGAAAGGTTCCTAAAATTCTTTGCTGTAAGTTCCAGCAGATCTGCATCTGCAATTGGTGTTATTGTTTGCAAAGCTTGCAATAATTTCCAATTTGATCATCTCTTTCACTGTGCAGCCCACAGATTAAATCTTGTTTTATGACAGTCTGCAGCATCAATACCATTAGTGAAAGTTTTCTTTGCAAATGTAAGTGCTTTCAGTAATTTTACAAGCCTCACTTCTAAACGGAAAGATCACTTAGGATTGCATGGTATTGAAATTCCAATCCCTGGTGAAAGCAGACGGTATTACCGTTCCTCCACTTTAAAAGTTATCTGCGAAAAGTAAAATATTTTTTGAATGCTTTAGAGGAGATAAATGATAATGCAGAGATCTGGGATCATGCTTCTCTCATCCACGCTTTTGGACTCTTGCAATATTTGAACAGCTTCATTCTCTTTTTCTTCACTTGCCTGTTTAACATGATTTTGGAGCAATCGTCAATCCTTTATTCCTTTCTTCAGAACACCACAACAGATTTCAGCTATGGGGCTGCAATGATAGGTCATTTTGTCACATACCTTGCTGATATGCATAATGAGGACACCTTTGACTTCTGCAACTCTGTGGTTAGAAAAGTTGGTGAGCCATCCTCAAGATCTGAAAGGAAATACAATTATCAGCAGCTTCATTTTGAAGTCCTTTATAGCATCATCACAATGCTAAATGACCATTTTGCAGATTGTGCGAGCTTTGGGTTCCTTGACCTTGGTAATGCCCACTTACTTTGTCGGTGGTGGAAATTTATCTATGGCCAAGCTGGACTGCTACAATCAAGATATGGTCCTCTATTTGATCTTTCAGATCTTAAGAATAAACTGCTTTTTATCTATAGAGACAAAGACTTCAGCAAAGAAAGTCCTGTAGAACTGTTGAAGTACATGTATAACTTTCATTCAGAATCAAGTATTTCATAAGTGGTCAAATTATTAAAATTAAATGTATCAATTTCTGTTTCCAGTGCCTCAGTTCAATGCTCATTTTCTTGTCTGAAGAGGGTCAAAACTTACCTCAGGAATACAATGAGACAAAATTGCCTTGGTTCTTTGTGCAGAATAAGTATAGACAAAGATATTTTGAAAGAGCTTGAAGAACAAAACTTGCTACATGAACGTATTGCTGAGAAGTTTGTACAGAAGCCAAGAATATTGGATTTTCTTTGCATAATGGAAAGTATGCTGTTGAAGACAGTTTCATGCGATTTTACTTGTCATCATGTTGAGGAACATATTGAAGTGACATTATGTGAGCAATTTTATTGCAGTTTGATTGCCCTCAGTTTTTAAGTTGCCATGAAACTGGAGGGATTCCTTCTACTTAAAAATGGAAAACTCAAGCAATGGGCAAATCCTTGCAGTTGGGGCTTGAGCTTAAGTCAATAATTTTAATTGAGGACTAATTCGCCTAGCAACATCACTTCTAAATGGACTTACTTGTATTTGTTAGTGACTAATGAGGATGCACATGCATCATATCTGAAACAATATCATGTACTGAAGTTCTATTTAAACAATGACTCCATCTTCCTGGTTTTACATCTTATAAAGGATAATGTATAAAGCACTGAAGCCAATCAATTTTTAAAGCAGCTCTTACATCTAGTCTGTATATGTCCTTAAATTTAAACCAAACTGAATAGTTTTGTCAGAAAGCTGTCTTCCATTGGAAAGAAAAAATGATAGTTGAAGTAGCATTGACATAGCATTCAGTGGAAACAAATGAAATGCATGCTAATGATGTTGTTAGTGCATCTCACGGGAACTTTACTTCCCAAAGTAGTGTTAAATTAATTTTAAAAATGTAGGCTTCATTCAGGGTGCGGTTTTCGAAGCATTTCATTCTATTGCCCCACCTCGAGAGTAGGACCAACTTTACCTCGACACTGAAAACAATACTTAAAACATTGGGCAAGTGAAGCTAGATCTACGGGAAATATCATTTAAAGTTAAATCAATAAATTCGATTATGGTTGCTCTCCTACGCGTCTTCCTATCGCTACGGGATATAATTAACACTCGAACTTCCCACCTGCTGATGTGAAAGGTTGATGGTCCTTTCCTCTTGTTGCACAACCTTAACAAATTTTATAAACGTTGTGATTCTAGAAGATAAATGCTTGGTACACTAGTTAAACATACTTAGAGACAATGGATAACTTTTAGCACGTTTTGAACAGTATTCATAATTCACAGGTGTCGTTCGTTGAACGATTGCCAGCAGAGAAGCTTGTTACCATTTTTGAGAATTGCAAATCAGGACAACCTCTCTTTAACCTTTATAAACGGGTGTTCTTTGCGTTATCAGTAAAAAACGGGCAGGTGGTCATTGTCTACACTTTGTATTTAAGTCAGAATTAAAAGGTGCAATTCTTCTCTGACAAACATCACAGACTGTTTTAAGATAACACAGTAAGTATAATATAGTTAAAAGCAAAATCGTAAGAAATCGATGTAAATCGCGTCACACACCTCCTCGAGTTGCCTTTTTAATAAGGTTTCTCTCTTGGACTCAACCATAAGAGATTCTTTGTCGACTCTTAATTCGCTCACTGTTGTAAGATCCCGTTGTCTTCTCTCAACCAATGCTTCTAGTTGCTCGAGCAAATGGACGATCTTCGGCATGATGCCTTCAACAGACTCTTGGCCATAGAGACGAATCAAAGACTCAATCTCCAACCCAATCGAAGCTGCCTGCTCATAAACATCGGCAACTGTAAGTTCGTCCATGACACACGACAGTATTTAGTGATTTGCCAGGAGAGTAATACATGCACTGGCAGAGCCATGAGATTTTTGCATCTTATTATCTGACCGGAAGTTTATTGTGCACAGTGATGCAATTGGATGAGTAGATCGTGTATGGTAACCCTTTCAAAGATGTTAGCATTGACAATTTATTCAAAGACAAACATTTCGCTTCCTCAACGTCATTATTAAGACCATAGAGTCTACCATGTCGACTTAAAAGTAAAACAGTTGCTAAAATAGCTTTAAGATCTGACAACAAATTATTGGCGCTCGATTCTTATCAAATATGACTTGGAATTAGGGAGGGTTTTCCGCTATCAGCAAATACTCGACAACTCATCAAACCGAAGGTAAATGAGACGAGACCATTTGACAAAGTTTACTACTGCCCCTTCCCCAGCCGATGACTTTATCTTATTCAGCAGGAAAATTAGTTCGAGTTGTTTATGTCAAGTATCAATTTTCGCCTTTTAGATTCTATATATTAAACAGATATTGGATAATTACGCCATTATACAGTATATCCTCGAATTAACCCCCCCTCGTGCACACATTTTTGAACGAGGGCTTATACCATGGGGGGCTTATAAAATGATCTGAAACATGCCACTATTCAAAACTTTCAAAATTCTTTTCTTTTCATAATAAAAAAAATAACCTAAATATCAAGGTTAGTCTATAATCTCCACGACTGATTTTGTAAAATAACTTTTTATTCATTTTAAAATGGCCAGAGGAGTACCAGTACGTTTCCATGTAAATTCTTCTTCTTCCTCTTGAAGTCACATGTCTGTTTGAAGCGGTCGTGCATCAGCTTCCTCCAAAAATGCCTGTCCCTGATAGTTACCCTAACTCAAACAATGAAAAGCCGCTCCATTTTTTGATGTCATCTAACCAAACTCTTCTCTGTCTGCCTCTACTCCTTCTTCCTTGCAATTTGCCCAACAGCGCCTCTCTCTGTATACAATAGTGCCTTATCGTATGCCAAAATTAACGTCATTTCCTTTTCTTAATTATGTGGAGCAACTTTCTTTCATCCCTAGCCATCTCCAGCATATTTTCGTCCGTGATCTTTCTCGCTCATCCCATCCTTAGTATTCTTCTGTAACACTTCACACCTCTGTGTTTAGTTTCAAAGTTTCTGCTGCATAAAGTAAAATAGTCTATACATAGCAGTTGAGTATTCTCTTTCTTGTTTCTAGATTAAATGTTTTTGTTTGTGACAAATTGCATGATCTTATAAAGATGATTTTTTGCTTTTGCAATTCTAATTTTGATTTCATGGATACCTTTTACATTACGTGATACAGCCCCCAAGATAAGATCTTCTTCCTCCACTCTTTGGTTACATATATTAATATTCAAACCAACCATGTCGCCAATTTTAACTGTCTTCTTTATGGCCATCACTTTAATTTTTCCCCACATTGAGTTTCAGTCCATAGTTGCTACTTACTTCATTCGCACATTTCAACAAGTAATATAGCAGTCTCAGCTATCAGAACTGTGTCATCCACATCTCCTAGATTTCTAATTCGTCTGCCAACAACTTGAATTCCTTCTTTCTCAATATTGCTTTCCCTCATAATACGTTGTGTAGAAATTAAAATGCAAAGACGAGATAGTGCATCCTTGTATTGCTCATCGCTTAATCCTTGTCCAATTTGATGTAAGATTATCAACTGTGATAGCAGCTTCATTTCTCCAATACAGGTTGCTTGTTCTTATGCTGTTTTTGCCTGCTCGTTCACATATGTTAGTTATGTAGTGTGAAGATTCCCTCTCTTGTACCATTGCCACTACAGAAGCCAAATTGTTCTTCTGCTGTTTTAATTTTCAATTTCTTTCGTATGCTGCGCCGGATAATTTTGAATAGCAGCTTGATAACTGGTGGCATTAGACTTATTGTCCGAAATTCTCTACACTCATTGGCGTTTGATTTCTTAGGTATGATTATACAGATTGATATTTTATAGTCATCTTGAAGGTATCCATTCAGTAATGCTTTCCTAACAGTAGAGTCTCAGTAATGCTTTCCTAACAGTAAAGTCTCAGTAATGCTTTCCTAACAGTAAAGTCTCAGTAATGCTTTCCTAACAGTAAAGTCTCAGTAATGCTTTCCTA
>JANTCA010091275.1:19432-34272 GCA_024741275.1 Chironex yamaguchii
AGTCTCAGTAATGCTTTCCTAACAGTAAAGTCTCAGTAATGCTTTCCTAACAGTAAAGTCTCAGTAATGCTTTCCTACCATTTTTGTTCATGTTTTGCAGTAGTTATGTGCATACTTCATCTAGTTCTGTATTCTCTCTCTCTTTTCTAGATCGTCTAGTGACTCCCTTAGTTCACTCATTAATATCACGGGTTCATCTTCTAATTGAGCGTACAATCTAAGTTCTCATTTCTAGTTTTATCATCATATAATACATCAATGTACTTAGTCCATGTCTAAAGTCTTTCTTATACATCATAGCACATTTTTCCATCCTTGTTCATAATTACTCCCCCAGATGCTTTTACTTTTTGTAGCATGTTAATTCCTTTAACTTTGATATGTTTCCTTTTCTTGTTTTGTTTCATCAGAACTCTACATCTTCACATTTCATATTGAACCATTTGTCTTTCCCTTTCTTGCAAGGTTTTTGAATTTCTTTATCAAATTTCATATAATGGGGTCTATAAATGGGGTCTTCTGATGGTGAGACACCTCGATGTTCCGACATTTCAAGGTGTTGACGGTTCTCGGTATGTATCAAAACACCTGAAGTTACGAAACCACGTTTGCGTCTTCAAGCAAACTTCAGGTCACGACCAATTTGCATTTGCTATTGCAAAGTTAACAACACGATGAGTGAATACATAAAATGAGGAATTAGTAACTATTTTAAGTTACAAGGAATCCATTCTATTTTAAGTGCTAGGTCATAACGATACACATTTTCATCATGATCTGTTATGCTTTCCGAAGAGTCAAAGCATAAAACGTGCTATTGTCAAGCGACCAGCAGCCTAAATATAATTTTCTCTTTAGTGACAATATCTTAGTGAAACTCTGTGAAAGTTTGTGAGTGTCTTTCCTACGTTGCTAGATAATATTAAAATAACTGGAACGGAAACGCATACTCATTCCACCAAATAGTCCCTCGCTCACTCTTTCAAAGTCATTTCACAACAGACCACATAAATGTAGAATTGAAAGTGCTATTAACAACATCTGAGTTACTTACACTAATTGGAGCAAAAGAAAATTTACGGGGAGATTGAAAAATACTATTAAGTTGATGCAGAAACATTTAAAAAGTAAGACTGTATTCAGTAGAGCTATATCTTTCAAAAACCTAGTCAATACATCGGCCATTGCATTAAATGATCTGAATAGCCAGTATCTTACAATAATGATACCTAAATTTAATATCACAACAAATAACGACAACGTCGGTAAATATCCGAACGAAAGAGCCTCCATGTCCAGACTATGCACTTATATTCAAGTTGACAACACGACACTTAATTCTATTAGTAAATGCTATCCACACGAGCCGTGTATCAAGGGGTATTGTTAAGTAAAACCTAGCTTATAGATTGCACAATATCTGCTATCTAAATCTATCTGGGTCGAATTCTTTCTGTTTCCCTCATTTTGTTACGTACATTTTAAAATCCAAGAGACACAGTCTTATCACGTGCTAAAAACTCAACGAAGGTTAAATACATGACACGCATGAAATATTTAATTAAAAATAAGTATTGGGCCAGATAAAACTGATTCACACACCATTCCATATTTCACTTGGAATTCCTAATTGTAATGGCTAAAGAAATTTCTGTTGCTCTGTAATACTCAAATGAACTGGACAAAGAAAAATCAATTTAAAGTTCATGACGGTTAAAAAACTTAAAGCTGTATGAAACAACAAAAGAAATATAAATGCAAATATGTAAATGAAAGTACAACTGGTTTCATTTTCCATTCAAAGTCCTTTTCTCCTTTAAACTGCAAGTGAGCTATTTACGAGCATCAGTATCAGTTAGAGCAGGAAGGCTCTTTTTAAAAAACATATTGCCATCCTCGAATCGAGCACCACAATCAGTGTTGCTGACCATGAAAAGTGTTCATACACCCTAACTAACGTTAAATGCCCGTTTGTAATACAACTTAGAATATCTGTCTTGTACTAATATATACACATCCCTACTTCCAACAAAATCTTAAAGTTCATGATTATAAGTCGTTACTAAGTGCTTTGCAGCTTTTGCAATATCATAAGCACACTGAATAACTTGTTGTGTCAACATCGCTGTATCAATACTTCGATCTGGCAGTACACTGCTTCGACATTCCACTTGAAGTCTAGCTGCACTTGTGATCATTAACCGTAGAGCTCCCCTCACGCTTTCAGAATTCGGGTGCTAGAGAACGCAATAAAGAAAAAGTGATCAATTCAACTCCCTGCGATAAAAAAATACTACGTTTAGTGCAGACTTACTGAAGTAAAACTTTGCGACTACTACACTGGGTAAATACCGCTCTACATTTTCAAGTGCATTTGTATTTATCCAAAAGTCTGTCGTCCAAACGTCCCTGAAATTTGCCACCTTTAGCAAATTACATAAAGACAACACACGCGCAGAAGGTGTAAACGAAATATAACAACCACGAACAACGGGATCTTTTCAGCAGGAGAGAAGATTTCTGCCAAATTTTTAACTTGCGATATAAAAAACTGCGTTGATTGCATTTTGTAACTTCTTCATTGTTCTCATTCCTGTAAACAACCCTATATTTCGCGTTCAGTTTCTCCTTCTTACACAAACATAACCACTCTTCTTCTTATCCACCTTGTCCCAATTAAACCCACCAACTCACCTATGTCTGCAAATTTGGGTCCTTCCCCAGCAAATGATATGCATAAGTAACTCTTTCAACTTACCTTGGGGAAAAGACTTGCCATGTCATTTACTGCTGAAGAAATGTTACTGGAGCAAGGGATATACCTACAATAAGCGATAGAAGATCATTAGAACACTTCAGGAAATCAAAATGATCGAAAACATTGAAAGAAACCCCTGTCCTACCAAGACAAACTATACGACAGTCTAATTAAAAAAAAAGAAAGTACTAATGGAATATCAAGGGGATTTGTTTTTACCCACAACGTATCAAAGAAATCGCTATCTATTACTATGACGCTCCGAGTGGAGATATTTATCCCCAAAAGATAAAACAGGAAGACTAAGGCCCCATTTACATTGGTCCGTATTCATACGAAAGCATATAAAAAAATCTGTTCTGGCCTTGCGTTCAAAATGCTCTGCTGTGAAAATGGAGACTTTTGAAAATGCACTTTGAAAATGGAGACTTTTGAAAACGCAGTGTGAACATCAAGAACGGATACTCTGAAAACGCTAGCAACAACAACTCAACAAGGTGATGAGAGCGTGCTAGTTTAACATGGACTAGTTTCTTTTATAATTTAACAAAATCGTAAGATCAAACACGAGGAACATATTAACCAATCATTTTAATAAAATCATTTACAAATTGCAGTCACATGCAATGCATACGGTTGAACCATCTTCATTGCCTTGCATCAAATCACGTTGTTAGGGAACAAAATGCAAACCAAGAACAAAACTAGAAGTGGGGAAGAACGGTGTTGAAGGCTTGCGTGAAAAACCAACAAATCCTTAATTTTGAAGGTATCAGAAATTTATGGATATTACCAGTTGGGCACCATGTGTTGCGTAAACTAGATAATTAATAAACTACCTTTTTGCTTCGATATTAAATTTTCCGCTATTCAATCTTCAAACATTAAGTACAACTGTGTAATGGCAAGCGTAGGAAGGGATTGCAGAATGTGATTAACTATCGTAGGTTTAGGAAAGTGTACAACGAAGACGTTTAATTGGCAAATTAAAGGTTTGGCATCAGTTAAGAAAAACTGTTCCCGTGACGAAGAACGCCAAACACTGTTAGAAAAAGTAAAGCAATAAGTACAATAAGTGAAGCGAGGGAGCCAATTGAAATATAATCGGCTTGGTTATGACTCACGAATTATCAACAAAGTGGGCTGACACAAACAGCGCGACTTTAGACAGGACGCAAAAACTGAAGCATTACATTTCTGCTGAGTCTAATCGCTTTCTTTATACTACGTGGTATCAACATGTTCCTTTAATTTCTGACCAGGTTGCAGCTGAGTTTGAACGTGAGTTCCTTAATGCGTGAAAACCACAAGCTTTACACCTGCTGTACATTATAAACTACAGTATTTTGTATTACTGAGAAGTCATATATTAAGGTTCTTTCATTGTGTCAACAATTCAGATCTGGTAATTTCGAGTATTTTCAAAGCACCGAATTCAATACATTGGAGAGTTCGCGTGTATTTAGTTAAATAATCACACAACTGTGCAACAGATATCCTGCGCTACAAGACAATCACCAATTACCTTACCTGCTATGTCGACCACTTTGAGCGGCCAAGAGAAGTTCTTGAATTTTCTTTGTTATTTGTTCGGTGGCACGAACAATATCTTCTTGACTTGGAGTTGTATCCTCCACGGGTATGTCTTCCTCCGTCCCAAATGCTGCGGAGTCAGACGAAGATTCAAAGAGCTCGGGGCTATTGTGTGACGCTGGAAAATAAACGATGATAAGTAGTATATTAGAAAGTGTAATTGGTAAATCAACAACCTTAATGACTAAAACTACTCAATTTCATGCCAGGACATGAGTTTTTTTTGCGAGTGGGCTTTAATTACCTCCTCCTGACGATAATATTTTACTAAATGGTAGTTAGGAATTGAAATAGCGACCCTTACGGCCATAAGCTGCTTACTTAGGCCGCAAACAACAGCGTCCTTCTCAACAAATTGCACAGTTGGTGACAAAGTCAGCAGTTCATATAAAGACTCAGTAGGTCTCCCTTAAACAAAAGAGTACACTTAAATTATAGTTGAAATATCCTCTTGAAACGAGGTTCAGATACCAGTAAAAGTCCAAATTCAGATATTATCCAAGACTAAAAAACCCAGAGATATCAAAATTAAACCAACTGAAGCACGGATATATAGATGACCCCTTTAGAAAAGTACTCGTAAGTTCAGGAAGAAACAATAATAAACAAGCATGCAATCAGCACACTTACCCTCAATATGGTTATGAGTTGCTGGTATTTCTTTCGGCTTTCGAAGTTTGTCGGGTCTTGCATACAGCCCCGTGCTACTAACATTGTCGTATGTGTTTGTGATTTCACACGATATTATGTCGCCTTTGGTCATTACTAGTGGAGGTGTTTTATGCGTATAGTCAAGATCAAAACTATCCTTGATTCCTGGACTAGGATGCGGTGTTATCCTCTCGACTGGTACGTGGTCTGAGTCTTCTGTCTCTTCATTGTTGAGGCATTTCTAATACACGAGTACACACGAAACAGGTGAGTTTCATCATAAATAATAGCGTAATAACTGTAAGAGATACCGCAGAGGGCAATTCTGCAAGAGAGGGGTAATAATTTAAAAAATATCGATGGATAAGTAAAAATATCGTAGCATGTAATGTACTGTGATTCTGGTTACCATAATATTAATATGCCATCAAAATGTTCCACAGGACTATACTCAGAATCACTGTTACTAAATACACATTAAACGGTCAAAGTATTGTCTTTCGAGTTACTGTTTTCTTCCTGTTTCTAGTGCCATAAGACAAGTTGCATTACGTAGACAAGTTATTTCTCTGTTTGAACCAACTGATGTTATTCATTCTTCAAGTGACTTATTCCATTTACTATTGCTACAGCCCCAGTTTCTATCCAATGAGTTCTTTTTGTGCATTTCTTCTTATTATGCCACACAAGGTAACATCTAATACCTATATATACTACCTACTTCTCATTCTGTTCCGTGGCTTTGTATGACAAAAATTCGCTGATGGATCGTTCTCCTCTTCAAAGGGGTGGTAAAGTCACAAATTTGACAGGATCGAACAGACCAATGTGAATATCAACTGAGCAACTATATTCCATACCCTATCCAGTTCATTTTCAAGTGCCGTGAGTTTTCTTTCTATTTCATCTTTCCTTGTTTCCGATTGTGCTACTTGCGCCCGTAAAGCAGCGTTCTCTTGCATTAATTTCTGAACCTAAAGATAACGAAAATGATGTTTCATTACTATATTGTTGCAAAGGCCCATTGAAATTATGCACACAATTCATCGGTTGTTACATTGACTCTCAACTGGGCATAACAATACTATCAACAATCAACCTACATCTAACGCTCTTCATATCGAGCCATTTGCTTAATATGGTACACATAAATATCCATGTATTTAATTCGTATTATTATTGAAAAGTTATTTTTCGTAAAAAAGGAAGATTCCCTCTAAAGATGCGTGTCAATGTCTTTAATCTTCTCTGTCCTTTCGACCACTGGTTTTCTAGCTTCAGCGATGAGGTTTGATGTGATTGTATGATAGTTGCAAAACGGTAATTTGCGAAACGTCACAGGTTTCGCTGCGACTCTAGGCATCGCCCATTGCAGAAACATGCAACCAACTTCGGTGTCTATCTAACATCTCTTTCAAGTAAACAAAATGTTAGAGCACACAATACCAGCTGGAAAGTTTTGTTCGAAGCTGGACAAACTTTTTACAATTCTTACAGTAACTAACGGCAGCCCGCATGAATACGATAACAGCCTGTATACCTATACCTAGGATCCATATCTATATCTACGACAACATCAAAGACAAATTCCCAAGTGCGATAATGCCTCTACTTTCGAAGTGGACATGCAAAACCAAGGACCCTTGGAATTCCGAACTTTAGAAAATTTGGTACTTTTTATGAACAGCACGTTGATGTGGCTAACGGTATTGTATGCAGCCACTCATGGCTGTTACGCCCTAAATACTGGTATCTTTGTTTTACAAACAATATGTGCTTTACAGGATTCACGTCATTAAGCAAAAGCAAGGTATGAGCAACGAGCAAAACACACAGAAAGCGTGGGCGCAATTGTCTGTTTTAAGAAAAGCACAATGAAGTCTGTGCACCTGTTTACAGGCTACGGTACTTTTACAAATACATAAAGCGGCAATACACACGACGTAACATCAACTTCGTTTCTGCTGCCCAGTTGCTGAAAAGACGGTATCTAATAGTTGCAGTTAGAAATTTTCTTAGGCTGCTGTGAGAAATGCTTTCCTTCTTGTCAGGCAAGAGTAAAATATACATTTGCTGAATTTGACAGAAACCTTTTCGACTTGGGGTGAACGTTACAGAATAAACAAAAAAGGTGGTATCCACATAAAATGACATTGTGGAGTACTGTAACACAATATAACACAAAAAAGAAACACAGTGCGAATTAAAATCGCTTTTACAGAGTGGGTTGCAAGTATCCAATAATATGTTGGCAGAAATACATTTTAGAAATACCTGTCTCGTGAGGGTCATACACCAAGTCATACAATGGTCTTTAAAAATGATTCAAAATGGCGTCCAGCACTTTGCTACGAAAGGGAGCTTCTTGTCAGTGGTTATCGTTAAACATTCGAACAAGGCCAAGACAGGGAACTAGCCACCTGGCAATGGTCTGGTGGATACAGCTTTTTTTTTGAACTTGAGTTCAAAGCAGACGGGATTAAAAAGGTATAAACACCGAAGGGGAGTGTGACAGACCGTAACACAAGTCTGATGCATAAAAAGGCAGTGATGGCATTACCTAGTCCCTCAACACAACAATGAAGACTCATAGCAACTGCATACTTTACAAGTACGATCAATAAATCCGTTTATTGTGTACAGTTGCGACAGTGTTATCATCAAAAGAAAGCGTTACGAGGTACAAAGCATAGCACGTGCCTTACAACCACTGAAGAAATCAAACGGATTTAAAGAAACATACCATAGATCGTAGAAGATTCACCTCCTGACCCATACTGCTATTCAGTTGTTCCAATTCTTGTACGCGATCCTAAAACGATGTAAATAATAAACTCAAAACAAGATGATTTCAGCTTTTATATACACGAAACGTAAACTTCTTCGCGGAGGAACAAACTTGGTTCCGCTCGCGTCATCGATATGATTGCATGGATGACATCTGCTTTTGCGTAAGAATGATAAATATGTGAGGTAAACAAAGAAGAGGCAGTACAAATATTTGGGCCTTTCAACTTTTATAAGCAATGATGCAGCGATCTCCGAACGACCGGTATATAAAAGGTAAATGATTCAAGACAAATACACCAGATTTGTATAGCTGTTGTGCGTATCCACGCACGCAGGCATGGTATCGATTCAGCAGCTCACCAAGCTGAAAGAATTGCCTGCCAAATCAAAAGTCGGTCCTAAATATGACGAGGAAAGAAAACGAATTCTTGGACAGAAAATATCAAGTCCAGAACGGAACTTGAAATGGAACTTGACTTTAAAGTAAGCAAAGTAGACAATATGAATTGGACAATTCCTGACGTAAACGTTTTTCTGGCTCGTAAGGATTTGCAAATGCTAAAGTTAGAGATACAGATGTCACACCCAATTCATGGGGTGGAACTTTTAACTTTTAATCATAGGATGATACGACGAAGGGGTAGTAACCGGAAATTCCGGAAGGGAAAGGCAGCAAGGGAAAGGGTAGCAAGGGAAAAGGCAGAAAAGAAATGGACGGCAAGGGAAAAGGGAAGCATGGGCAAAGGGAAGCATGGGAAAGTGAAGCATGGGAAAGGGAAGCATGGGAAAGGGAAGCATGGGAAAGGGAAGCATGGGAAAGGGAAGCATGGGAAAGGGAAGCATGGGAAAGAGAAGCATGGGAAAGGGAAGCAAGGGAAAGGGAAGCAAGGGAAAGGGAAGCAAGGGTAATGGCAGCAAGGGTAAAGGCAGCAAGGGTAAGGGCAGCAAGGCAAAGGCAACGTGTGACAACTTGATGGTATACAGGAGACGGTCTTCAAAGTCAAAGAACTCTTTGACATACATCAAGGTTACTTACGTCTATAGGTCTTCGTCATACAGAACTAAGTCGCGGGTTGTGGCATGACGTAAGGGAGACATTTTACTTAGGTAGGAAGCTAAGGAATGGTTAAGTACGCTGGAGTTAACAGATGTAAGAAGATGTTGGTAAGTAGCCCCAGTAAAGTAGCCAAGGAAATTGCAGACGGAGGTCATCGTTACTCACCATGATGAATACCAAAGCATGTTTTTATACGATAGCAAAACTACTTATACTTATTCCAATATATTAACAGCAAGCATTCTCATTTGGGGTAAATCAATGTAAGTGTCATATATATCTTACTAATCACCAATAAAATTGTCTCCCGTGGATGTTAAACATGTTTTTTCAAAATAGGTTGTTTTCCCATGTTCAAAAAATTTCATGATTAATTTTAAAGCCCTAGAGACTTGAATGTATAATCTTATAATACATAATAACCCTGCGTTGACAAAAGATCTCACTCCTTTCCACATGTCGTCAGCTTTAACCTGAATCAGTCTCCCTCTTTTGTTTAACAACACTGTAATATGCAATAGCAAAATGTGCAAATTCGCAACGAAATTAACTTGCCGTCGTTGGGCTTCCTCCAACCGACTTGCAATCCTGTGACAGCTGCTTTGAGGTACGATTTTGCTCTCGCTTCTAACAATTATCACTTGAATTTCTGCTTAACAATATCGAGTTCTCTCAAGAAAAATTAACATCGTAAATTAAAAAACATGGTGTATTTTTGTACACACATTTAAGCCTCCCGGATGTCCTTACAAGAACGCGCTGCCTTCAATAACTTTACTAATCTTCTTTAGAAACTAACTAGTAACAGCTGCCATTTAAAAAGTTGTTTTTCCCAAGGAACGTTCTGGCTGAATCCGAAAATTAAAGCCCTGATGATAATCATTAAACAAGGTAATGGAATCTTGGCCTTACAACGTGATCAATTTAGATTATACAATACTACTTCTGGTAAGCGACTAGGCAACATTTAATAATGAGTTGAATATTATAACAAGTTAAGAACACCATGCTACAGTGGAAATTCCTGGTTCTCATAAAAAACTGTTTAACGAAGAGACCATTAAAAACTTGTACCATAATAACTACATTATCATCTTCATATCATCCTCACAGGTTACGATTACGATGTTGCCTGTCACTTAATCGTTGCGATGTATACATTCAACATGTATATGTTATACATTAATGTAAAAATTCAACTCGAAGGCAATTCAATAAGTCAAATAAATTAAACGCTAATAAACGAAGTCATTAACACACACACATTCATCGCAAAATATACAACAAGTATAAAAATTATACAGTAAGTATAAAAATTATACAGCAAGTATAAAAATTATGCAGCAAGTATAAACATTATACAGCAAGTATAAAAATTACACAGCAAGTGTAAAAATTACACAGCAAGTATAAAAATTATACAGCAAGTATAAAGATTACACAGCAAATAAAAAAATTATACAGCAAGTATAAAAATTATACAGCAAGTATAAAAATTATATAGCAAGTATAAAAATTATACAGCAAGTATAAAAATTATACACCATGTATAAAAATTACAGGGAAAGTGACCAACCGGCACACTGTGTTGTGAGGAAGAAAGATCGCCATTGCTGTGCCACAGAATTGTCTGCGAAACTTTGCCCAAATTAAGAAACTAATAATAATTACCAACTATCATATTTAAATTTAAAGCAAAGTACGCGAATGTAAGTTTTCATGAATTTTGCCTAAATTTCCAAATTAGTACAACAATAACAATAAATGCAGCCAGAGAACAGCCAACATAAATAAGTCAATTTGACAAATGCCTTTGCTGGTGTCAACATGGATTTTCCTTCTCCAAAATTTTTGTTGTAAATGTATGACCAGCTTTTCGATGTCAGGAAAGAATATGTTGAAAAACTCTTCCTTTGCTGTGCAGTTATTAGTTTACCTCCCTTTGTATTAACTCCGCCAATGGAGCGATAGTGAAGTAGCCCGCAGAAAACGGGGGATTAATTCTAGTATATACATTGCTTGAAAATCCAGATGTATATCTCTCAGATCTCATAACGTCTGACCCCAACTGATGATGTTTCTTAGAGATAGTTGCCACCATGCATATTGACAAATTTACAACTTTAACTTACTTGTTTTCGGGTTACATGAAAAAGGATAAAATACAAACAAA
Source organism: Chironex yamaguchii (assembly GCA_024741275.1). Lineage (NCBI taxonomy): Eukaryota > Metazoa > Cnidaria > Cubozoa > Chirodropida > Chirodropidae > Chironex > Chironex yamaguchii. The sequence goes on from JANTCA010091275.1 coordinate 30,455, forward strand.
ATCCAAAGAATTATTGCACGACCGATGAACCACCTGCTTGCATTTTCCGACACCAAATGGAGGAAACAACACGAAAGACAGCAAAACTATTACCCTAACCTCTAAAATGAAAGGCAATATAAAAAGCAACATTTTCAAAGGTGACGACAAAAAATGTCGAACAACTGAACACTGATTCAGACTGGCTAGTCAATACATTTTGTCTACTTCTGGAACTAGTAATTAAAAATGTTTGGCGAGATATTCCATCAAATAAACAAATCAAAAGTAATATAATCGACATCATATACATCTGTAAATGCGAAAAGTAAGACAAAAAACGCACACACTGAACAGCATTCGTCATCAATATAAAATTGTGCTGTTTCTGAACCGTCGTCAGACTTTGACTACATCAAGTTTCACCTTGAACACATGCTTTACAAGCCAACCAATCGACCAAATTCAATATATAACCACAGAACGACGTATTTCAACAGTAATCGATATGTTACTGTACAACAAGCAAGATGACAGTCATCCTTCGATTGAAAGTGACAGCAGGATATAACAATTAGCCCTTTTCCAATTTGCTTATACAAGCCACTTTCCGTCAACATACTATTTTGATTATGATATTACTGCCTGTTGCACGATGTGACCACAATTTTATATCATTAGGACGACGAATACAATCTTTAACTTTCCTGATTAACGTACCTCGAGTTGGCTGTCAGAAAGAATTGATGACTTCTCCTTTCCAAAACATAAACCCATAGTTCCTTAGTTACTACCTCTTGGAGGATCACTACCATATTAACAATCTTATTACTAAAACAAATTTTTAACGAAGTAGACTTTGCTTAGCAATGAGTAATCTCTTTTCCATCTCAATCGTAGAAAAACTTTCCTCGCTTTTCACGGCAAATTAACGGCGTTTTGAGATCAGGTAAAATTGTAGGGTCAAGTGCCTCGTTGCATCATGTACTATAAATTACTACACTACAACATGCACGATTCTGTTTGCTCTCAACGCAAAAGGCTACACGAGTAAGTAAACAAATAAAGGTAATGTTCCTTGAGTGCAAACCCGAGTCAAGAAGCTCTATCTTCCTGGTTACGTAAGCTATAGCGCTTAAGTTTCTTTAAGTAAATAAGCAGGTTGAAGTCTAAGCCAACAGAAACATGGGGCTGAACATTGGTGCTGTGCTCACGAATAGCCTAGTGCAAGGCAGGTGAGCAATGTGCTTGCGACAGTTGTGCAAGAAAATAAAGAATTATCATCACACCCTACTGTATATATTTCGCGAAAAACTGATGAAAACGAATGTCCATAAAAGATCGGATTTAGCCAACAATAACGTAATGATGACAGTCCAACATTCACTACAAGAAACAGCGCCAAAAACCACTACACGGGAAAGCCAACAGATAATTTAGCCACAACAGAAGTTCAGATCCCAACCGGTTTGATGGTCTGGTTAGTGACACGTGGCTTTCAATTCTAAAAATTGTCCAGATGAGTTATCGGCGATACCGTAATTAAATGTTAAGTGTCTTGAAATGGAAGAGATAAATCAGAAACACGTGAAAACTAAAGCACATCGGGAATACAATTCTACATTTATGTCGACAACGAAAGACGAAAAGCTGGACAAGAAGTTGATCAGCGGTGAGAATAACCGCTTCACGATACACGACAGTAAAATACCATCACTAAATTGAGTTAAATAACATTCCGTATCTTAAAATCACTACTTGTAAAATTATGACAAAAAAATCTAAAATGGAATTACCAAGCAGAGAACGATCACGACCACGACGCTAATTACAATACTGACGACGACCATGATGATGATAATGAAAATTATGATGATAACGATGATTTATGTTGTCTAGGCAGCCGTATACACTGATGTTAACGCAATCCATTTACGCACCTCAGAGGCTTGCAGCCAATAAATATCTTTTTCGGTTATTGCTAAGGATATTTACATCGATCGGTTTTGATCTGATTTTCGATGTGTTAAACAGCTCCCCTCTGGCTAGCGGATATTATTTTTTTATATATCGTAATGCCCCCTGCAGAAGTGAGTGAACCAAGAGATTTGCAAACCTGGGAACGATACACTAGTGATTCAATAAAGGAATGATGAAATGTATATCCATAGAGTAAAGCAAGAACTTTAGAAGTTCATATTTCTGAAATACATAACTGTGGGAAATGCGCAGTCGTACAGAGATCGATTTACGATTTACCTAATCTCAGTCACAAAGGCCGGACTAAACTTCACTTTTGAAGACACGAATGCAATAAGACATTTAATCAGATGGCAAAATCAAGACAGAAACGTAAAGAAGCAGGCCAGTGGAAAAATGTGATTATTTCATTATGTCTGTTCAAAGCAAATGACTTAAACATCGAGTTTAACACATTCAGATGTAGCCAAGCCGGACCAAAGGGAATACACATCAACACACTTTGAGGGGTGGGGGCACTCTTTGGCCTTAATGTCACTTAAAACTAACGGGGCGTGAAGTCTGCGAGTCCAATCGCACGACAGAACCGCAGTCAAACTAAACGCAGTTGTCTAAATGGTTGTGAGGAGTTTTGTTATAAGATATTGCAAGCAAGAACCATCAGCCTTCACTCTTAAAACATTTCCCGTTCGAAAAAGACACAATTTTAGTTGATAAAAGATCGTTTCATTCAACAAATTGTTTTAAATCTGGTATTGGTTGATACTTAAATATCAAAAGATTTCAAGTTTCTGACTACGCCAAAATGGCATACATTATGAGACAGGCATTATCTATCTAATCACCAGCAATAGCTTCGTTGCTTTACTATTACTTTGCGTAAACGACACTCCTCCGCACGTCGGGTGTCTCTAGTTGCTCACATCCTCACCCTAATACAAATGCTAGAATTTCTCTACAATTGCCAACATCTTCATCCTAATAACCAAACAAGTATTTGTCTACACGTACATCCTCGTGCTATTATCCACTTACACCTGTTAATATCCTCACTGTAACACCCACACTAGTATCTATCCTCATCCTCGTTGTAACACCCACACTAGTATCTACCTACATCCTCATTGTAACACCCACACTAGTATCTATCTACATCCTCGTTGTAACACCCACACTAGTATCTATCTACATCCTCGTTGTAACAGACACACTAGTATCTATCTACATCTTCGCTGCAACACACACACTAATATCTATCTACATCCTCGTTGTAACACCCACACTAGTATCTATCTACATCCTCGTTGTAACACCCACATTAGTATCTATCTACATCCTCGTTGTAACAGACACACTAGTATCTATCTACATCTTCGTTGTAACACCCACACTAGTATCTATCTACATCTTCGTTGTAACACCCACACTAGTATCTATCTACATCCTCGTTGTAACACCCACACTAGTATCTATCTACATCCTCGTTGTAACAGACACACTAGTATCTATCTACATCTTCGTTGCAACACACATACTAGTATCTATCTACATCCTCGTTGTAACACCCACACTAGTATCCATCTACATCCTCGTTGTAACACCCACACTAGTATCTATGTACATCCTCGTTGTAACAGACACACTAGTATCTATCTACATCTTCGTTGCAACACACACATTAGTATCTATCCTCATCCTCGTAGTAACACCCACACTAGAATCTACCTACATCCTCATTGTAACACCCACACTAGTATCTATCTACATCCTCGTTGTAACATCCACACTAGTATCTATCTACATCCTCGTTGTAACAGACACACTAGTATCTATCTACATCTTCGTTGCAACACACACAC
>JANTCA010091276.1:0-13266 GCA_024741275.1 Chironex yamaguchii
GATACATAATTTTTCATTTTGCTTCATTTTTTAGTGTGTTCCGGTTCGTCGTGACTCTTTTGATAACAGGTATGTTACTAGATATTAATTAAGCATTTTCATGAAACACCACGTTTTCAAGCTGCTTTTATGACACGTCATGAACCGTCATACTATTACTTCAACAATTTTTTGTGGTACAAAACTTGAAAATTTGCGAATGTCGCAAATTTTCAGGGCGATTTTCATACTATTACTATTAGAAATGTTGTGATAAATGTTTAGTGGGAGAGCGCAACCTTCCACCAAGTCAACGGTCCCAGTTTCTCCAACTTCAAATGCACTGTCATGATTGGATGATTTTACCCACAGTGATTTCCTTGCTAGTTGTTGTTTCGTGTAGATACCATTATGGGGTGTTCTAACTGGATTATCCCTACTGTGACTTCCTCGCTAGCTGTAATTTTATAAGGTATCAGTACTGAAAATGTTTAAGTGATCGAGAATTCAGCCTTGAAGGATGAATCAGCTGGAGTCGCCCAGGATATCAACATACCGTAAACATTTCAGAACAATACGTTAACAACCTTTTAAGATATTTTTCAAAGTAACCATGGAGAAGTCAGAAGGAAACACAAGTAAACTAGAAGCACTACGAGAGCGCAAACCTCCGCCAAACCAGTATGATTATTCAAACAACAAGGGTAGCCCTTATGATGATTTCCTTGCTAGTCACTTTCATGAAGATGTCATTACCAAATATGGTTACTGTGTTACTTCTCGATAGCACTTTCATTACCGAAGGTTTCATTACCGAAAAAATGATCCCGAATCCAGGATTTCATTCGGATCATCACCCAAAATTACTCATTTGTTTCTCATCCTAGGTCGGACACCGCCTGAAAATCTCGTAAAAATCCTTATATAACTTTTTGAATTATCTAGCTACCAAACAGACAGGCAAACAAGCAAACAACCCTGACAAAAACATAACCTCCTGCCGTGGCTTTGAACGGTTTATATCGATTGTCTTGTAGTATTACGAAGACTGTTAAATCTATAAGGATAAACAGATAAAGATAAATACAGATAAAGATAAATATTTTGTCTAATTAACCAGTCAAATCTAGCGAGAAAGGTTTTATAATACCTGTCTTAGAATTTCCATATGATGAAAGAAAATCAGGAAGTTGAAATTTACACTCAATCATGCAGTATTTGCGTTCGCTTTGATCAGGTTGAGATTAAAGGAGACAACTGCTTGGTAAAGGATTTGAAAGGTTATTTGTTCAAGAGATGAAACTGTCTTGTATATGGTACTATGCAATTGCATTTATATAAACCCTAGGTTCTTCAAGCTATCTTCGGCCTTTTATTTGATATTGCTTTTTTTTGTCTCTCAGCTCAGATAAGCGTAGTATCTAAATGGCAAACTTTCTAAGCGTTTCAAAGGAAATTTCTTGTTCTCTGTTATTTCTACAGTATCTTCATAACTAGAAGTATTGAAAGAGTGTTGTACTGTTGTACATGCTTTTGTGTAACCTCTCACTCACGTTCCCTTTTTCTTATTAACTGTCGCGCTCAGTCTACTTGTTCGTCTGTCTGTGTTTTCATCGAAGTCCAGGTCTAGTTTACGATTGTCTGTCTTTACTCTTACAGGTTAAGTTTACTCGAGAAATGGCGTGGTATCAGAGATGAACAGCTAAGCTCTCTAAGTGGCATCCCAGATTGCATTTTCGTTCATGCCTCAGGGTTCATTGGTGGGAATAAAACGTATGATGGTGCTCTAGAGATGGCCAGAAGAACCTTACAGTCACGTGATAAGACCGAATGAATTTTAAAATGATCTGTTAGTCGTAAACATCGGCTTCTTTGTACAACAAACACGACGCTTAAGACATTCGCCACGTCGCGCAAATTAAAGCTTATTTCGGAGAAACGTGAAGAAGGCATTTCGACTCCGAATTCTCATATATATATCCCGTCATATACTTACGTCGTTACGATTTTGTGCGGACTTAAACATCAAATAGATATGAAACAGAGATACGCAAAACGGGAGCCTAGTTGAATGGAATTTGAACTTCTTTGAAAGGCAAGGAAAGGTTGGTGATTTTTAAACCAATTATGTACATGATATTATGGAATAGATGCCCAAGAAAAAATTGTTTGATGTATCTGTTAATACAATGTCTCAATGTAGTGACTATGGAGAACAAGGGCGTTTACTCGACTTCTGCGTTTTACAAAATTTTATTTCTAATGTCTCATGTTGTACCTTTTAACAATCTTACATTGTCAGTGTTGGCCGGGAATAACTGAGAAAATGGTTGTGCAAGATGAGTGTTCTCCCAAATTTAATGTAACTAGGATGCACAATTTAGCTGCAAAAGCCAATCGAGTCCCACTGAAGAGACAATGGTGATCTCAGCAGTTTAACACGTTCCCTTTCCCTCAATGTGCTTGGATTTGTAGGGTTCTAGTAACTCGCTTTTAAAGTGTCATTTTCACTAATCAACACTCTCTTTTCCAGTCAATCATTGTCTCGTTAAGTTTGTAGCTTCTATCAGACATTATTGTGGTAGAATTCTCATATTGGCAATATGAATATTGTTGGAGTGTAGGTATTTTTCGTCAAATTGCGCGCTGTAGAAAATTGTGTTATTTAAAACATGAAAAACTACATGCCTTTTAAGTCTCTCGTTTATTGACACTTGGATATTGAAATTGGTGTATTATCGAGTGCTATTTCTCAGAAATACTTGTAAGTCGTTAATTTGTGTCTCAATTCGCAAATGAGTATTGTGCAACTGATTGCGTAATTCTCTAATCTGATCTTCTTGGATTAAATTTCGTTTCTGTTCTTCTGTAAGTAATTTTTTCAGCATCTCATTTTCACGTTTTTGTTCTTCCATAATAAAATTATCAAACTGTACATTAAGTTCAATATCACGTAATTCCTGTCTCGTTTTCTGAGCAAACTGCCTTTCGCCTTCCACTTCCATTTGCAATTTGCCATTTTGTTCGTCTAGCTCACCCAATCGTATCATTAAGCTTTCGTTTTCTTTTCGGAGGGCTTGTAAACATTTCCTCTGTTGCGAAATTATGTTTTCGTAGCAACGATTTTGCCGACTCGTTCTCGGTGAAAGCTCGAGATCCTCGTAATTTGTCGAGTCGTGAATCCTGAGAAGAGTCACATCATTTGTAGTCACAGACACTTCCGTTTGCTTGTCGGAAGCTTTCGGGTTGACGTTAGGTTCATCCATATCTGTACTTGGTGATGGTCTGATTTTCGGAAATTTTGTTGTCTTATTTTCACTGCAAAATTTGAACGTTAAAGATTAGTTTTGGAGGTGTGTCGAGCCAATCGCAACATGTATCATCCATATCATCTAGATCTACAAAAAACGAACAAATAAATACGATAGACTGATTATAATCAAGCGGATGAAGATAACGAGTTCCATGTAGAGATAGACAGGATGGTATTGCGTGAAGAACAGAAGTAAAGTTATAATTGTGATCGCAGATGTAAATCTGAAATATCTGAATGAAGAGCTTAATGAAGATCTTATCCTAGTCCCTTTGTTGATTGCGATGAGATTTCATTTCGGCAGTCGAAAAAAGCGAGGTCTCCAACATTGGAAGATATGGTTAACGGCGTAAATTACTATATGATCTGACTATAACAGTATTCTGCCAATACTTGGTTCCAACCCTGGAGAAGAAACGAGGAGATTGGAAGATAAACGGACTGGAACCCTCCTCACTAATGCTAATTTCCAGTGGATAGGAGTGGCCCATCAAGGACACCCTATGTTGTCGTAAAGTGGAGATTGTGAGACAGAGAGACGTAATGCGGATCGCTATCACACTCCTCGCAGGCGAATTATGCACGAGGTCAGCTCATGCCCAGTCGAGATCTGGACCTGTGCAACTACAGCAACAACTATTACATGATTACCAGTCAACCACTGCGAGATTAACGCCACTTGAATCAGTTGTGGCCAAAGCACAGCATAACTATTTGATCATCCTACCTAAAGGATCAAAATACATGATAAGCAGCATAACTATTTGATCATCCTACCTAAAGGATCAAAATACATGATAAGCAGCATAACTTCACGTCCACTGTTTCGCTTACTGTCTTATGTTCATCATTTCTTGTAGATGGAAGGAATGGTAGAACAGTCTTCCTTTAATTCACGACGTATGGTACCACTAATGCCACGCTCAGTCTTTGGCACTAGTAAAATGTAAAAGTTTTAAATTTTGTCGCATTATGGCAGTACTATCACCTAACTCAAAGGATCGAAACACATACCCCGTACACGTGATCCTTTGCCGTTATATTCTGAGCGGCCCAAGAAAACATATCGTTTCAGGATCTTTGTGCCCCACATGGGACATCTTATCTCTGGTGCTGACATCTATCCAGTACCTTGTAAGGAAACATGCATAAAATTGGTAGGTGGTCGTCTGACTGGCTTGTTTCCATGTGTAAGCTGCCAAAGGACCATATCTAATGCAATTTCGTCAGGTCATTGGTATTTTACGCAGTGTCATGCAAGACGTAATCTGTGACCTTTCGTGCAAGTTTCATTGCATATGTTTGCATCTGATGTATACCGTATAAAAGTACTATCTTTAAATCCTATTTTGCTTGGAAATAGGTCCATCGACGAATTTTCGATTCACAATGTCATTTGGTAGACCGACGGACACTAGTCCATGTTTTTGTGTTCTTCTTTTGCTCATCTTCTATAACTGAAAACACTCTGAGAGCGCAAAACTCCGTCAAGCCAGTATGATTATTCAAGCAACGGGGGTTTTACCCACGATATTTCTTTGTTAGTCAGTTTCCTGAAGATACCATTACCATGTAGAATCCAGAATTTGATCCGGATCATCTCCAAAAACTAACCAGTTCTAGCCTATTTCTGACCTATCCTGAGAATTTCGTCAAAATCCATCCATAACGTTTTGAGTTATGTTGTTAACAAACAGACAGACAGACAGACAGACAGACAACCAGACAAACCAACGCTGGCGAAAATATAACGGACGCAATAACATACCATCAATTCTCTCTGCCATGTGGCACGTGTCTTGATCATCCTAATGATGAGTGAACACTGTTTGTGAGTGACAGAAAGACACATGGACAAACGGTTTCAAGGCAGCTAACTTTAGCTTAAATAAAGACGACTAGGTCATTGCTAGCATAAGAGTTATAAGCGATTCTTGGCTGAGGTGTATGCGACTAAGTCATAACTGTTTAATAGCTGACTGTAATGCGCATGCTTGAACACCGAGCAAGGATCGCTAGCTGTTGCCATGTTAAGGGTTTAGCTGCTAAGACCAAAGTTTAAATGTTGAAAAGAATGTCTGAATCTAACACCTGCAGGTATTACTATATCTATGATTGTTATTGTAGAAAAGGAAGAGTCGCTATTTGCGAACAGTAAATATTCATAGCGATCATCTTGATCGGAAATACATGCTAACTTCAAAATTGATTTCGAAATGATAGAAAGATGTTTGAAGCATGATATTAAACAAGATATAATAAATTTCTTATGCGAAAAGGAGCCTTGACGGGTCATAAACTGTTGATTTGTCAAATTCTGGTGAAATTTGGTGAAAAGCGTTATGTAATTTAAGTGAGGTGTTGCGACAACCATGCGGCACACAAGTTAAGTTATGCATTTACAATGCACGAACATGCTTATTTAAGCTCATTTGTAATAACACATTTGACGGGGATTTTTCCTTGTGCAGGGCCAACGTTGAAACTATGCAGATATGAATACATAAAGTCATAAATATCCTCTTTAAAATGAATAAGTAATGAGAATTGTTGACTGAGCTGATGGACAACGGTTTTGAATCGTATTTCAAACTAAGTAAAGAACTCCGATGAAACCTACCAAGCAAAGTTCACTAAAAGATTGAAAATGTTTGGTGTTTTATGAGTCCATGGGGCTGCAAGTTAACTGTTTAGCTGAAGGACAGTATCGAAATGTTTAGTGTAAAGGAACCGTTGTTTTGGAAGCTTTTTACACCAAAATTGCGGGGGTTTGTGGTATTGTAAGTGGTGTTTGATACAGAAATACTTACAAATTATCAACGCAATAAAATATCATATCAAGGAATGTTTAATCTGAGATGATAATAGCTATAAATTCAAATTATTTCGTACAAAGACAACCCACTTGCATTCATTTTGGTTGTATATAGTATCAACGTTTCATAAACTAGCTCTTTGCTATGGATATGCCTAGCTAAAATTGAGTGTTAACAAACATTGCTCTTTGAGTCAACAGTCCTATCTTTAGAATACAGCACATTAAAATGGAGCAAACGTGCAGAAAATATGTGATATATACTTACCGTTATTTTGAGAATCCACAAAAACGCAAACAGTGGACTGTCAACAGAGCACGACAACATTCTGCTACGGAATTCTAAGCTTGCTCTTTTTCCAGGAAAAACTGGATTGTCTAATTGAACAGACTACCTTCAGAAAGCCGTACTATACTGATAGTGTCTGCTATGAAGCAATGTTGCTTTTTAGCCAATGTTTTTTGAAGCACTCTCAACTCTAGCTGTGTACCATATCAGTAAACTCTATCGACGGGCTGAGAAAGTGTATGTCATGGTGCTTGGATTCAGCTCTCAACAACCAGGCAGGTGATTGACAATTTAGGCTTACCCATACACTGCTGCTATTCATCAGCATATTTTTTTCGAAATTGAAATAAACAACTCAGGCTTATTCTTGTCTCAATTCGACGAGCATTCGTTTGATGAAATCCTTGGAACTGAGTGGCCATTTTGCGAGCTTGTAGCTTTAATGTTTTTATGTCGGAGTTGAATAGAAAACATGAGCCCATTTTTGCGATGAGTGAATATTATTTCATTAGCGTTACAAAAATTGGCAATAAGATGTTAAAGCGAGTGGCTTTAGTCGATTCAAAAGTTGTCAACGCAAGTAAATATCAAATTGAAAGGCAAAGGTGGGCTGTGGGTCATTTTAATTACAACAAAATACGATGTGACCAATAATCGTCGGCCGCAAACATCTTCATAAATCTTGTCAGCCATAGTAAAGATATGATTCAATACATTGCATTGCTGTTTTGTGAATTTCTCTCGTTTTGTTTTATAGTAGGAACGTGAGAAACGCGTATGTTTTGAATGCCATTTAGTAAGTCAGGTCATTGTAGGAGCGAATCACTAGTTTGATGCATGAAGTTGATTTGAATGTGAAGTCGCATCCCTTTAGAAAATTTAGATGACCTACGTTTTCCTTGCCCGAATTTTCGTGCCACAATAGCACATCGGTTTGAGTCCAGGGCAGACTCAGAAGTCGGGGGTTTTACGGGTCCGATTCTTTTCGGTTTGCTCTCAGTGGAGCTCTTGAGATCGCGCTTGATTAAATAAACGCGACAGCCGAATTACAGACCAAGTCAAGGTAATAAATTTCACCATTATCCAACGTTGGGTTTCGTCTTGCAATAATATCAAGGGCTTTAGATGCCTGTTCCGAAAGCTTGTTCGAAACGGCGCATCCGTTCGAGTGCAGACTTCTGCTCCATTCGTGGCTGATATTTATGAATGCATTTGTGTCTGCTGACATGGCAAGACGAAGGCAAAATCTGACACAAGAATAAAATCACTATTCGGAGTGTTCTATAAGTGAACCATGTCTGATTGCAGTTCAGTTACAACATAGTTAATCAAACGACTGGTTTGGAAAGGCGACAAAGTTCAAATAAACTTTGTTTAGAATTCGAGGTTGATTTACCAGGTCACGTGTCATTGACCCTGCACACATCACGGAGCTGTTATTTATGTCTGTGGCACACATCACATTGCAATATCAAAACACTGACAATAATCGTGAGCTCCTCTTCCATCAAGACAATTTGGATGCTGTTCTAGAGGAGCTAGCCCCTCCTCTTAAAGTCCAGAGGGATTATTTAGCTGTTTAAAAGAACTCTTCAAAACAAATTCAATTTTATAGATGTTTGACTATCAACTTCTACAGATACAAAATTTCTTCTTAAAAGCCTGACGATTGCTTTCTTATTTAAGGCATGTTGTGTACAATTGTGATTACTTCTTGTCAATCTAAACAACAGATGAATTCAGTATGCTCTGATCTGGACATTGGATTGAGTGCTGTAAGCGTATCAAGCTGCTTATTGCTATTTTAAGAATAGAGTTCCTGTTTTATGCATGTGACACGGCGTACATGGTATGTGTGTTTTGTGTTGCCATTGTCTCCACATATACTTTTGTGAGGGCTTCTTTAATATAATAAAACGTCGAATAACACCCATCTCCCCTTACATAATCCCCCACCTAAAGAATTATTTTGCAATTAAGCCCCTATAAAGGGACCATATCTTAGGGAGTCACTTGCAAATAATCTGCTTCTTCCGAATAAAACAGCTTAGGATTCATCTTAGTTGTAACTTCACCCTTTCATTGGCGATAAAAAATCTAAATGTAACGAGAATTTCAGTTTTTGAAACCATAATTTTTGTTACATGTTGATTATTTTAAATGAGTGCCTCCCCTTGTGATAATTAGCGTCTCTTTGAACGAATACCCCTCTTTCTCTGGTAAAATTTGTTCTCCAATTTATATAACCGTGAACATCAGGAATCGATTAGCCACGCAAAATGAGGAATATGTTTCTGTAGATTTTCAGCTCTAAAAAGCACCATCTTTTTATAGTTTAGTGAATTTTTATATGATTAAGAAACTAGAATAGTTCCTGCACACTGTAACAACTGATTATTAATTTAAACATCAATGATGATGACAAATGATGGCAAAGAAATCGTTATTGGCTGATCTCATCTACCACATGGCTCTTTTTCGATATTTTTTTTCGACTTTCTAAAGTGGAGTTAAAAGATCAGAGGGGCTCAATAGAGCTTTTGCAATAAATTGTCTCTGCATACTCCAACCCCTCCAATAAGGTCCCACCAAAACATCGTTTTTGCAAGTAAGCTTACGGGGTTTACTTCAGGATTAACGGTATCTGTCTAAAGATTTTGAATTTTTTAATGTTTCTAACATACTTCAAAGCTTTTTGATCACAATAATGGGTGTATTGACTGGCGTGTCACGAATGTCACAATTTCCTTGGTCATAACACAGCCCTGTTTTAGGATACTCTCCCGCTTAGTAGTTACATAGATACTTAAGTGAAGTTATACCAACTATCCTTCAGCTTAGGAATGGAGTTATATAGAAACCCATATCAGGTAAGCTTCCATATATCTATACATTTTGATCTCCTGTATGCTCTACATTAAACTCGGCATTGTCAGGTATTTAAAACGAGACATTCTGAGACCTATTCTCAGGGGGCACCATAAGTGCAAGGTGGCAGCAAAAGCCTGATAAAAAGGCATCTTAGCTTGTCCTGTAGCCAGGATGAAATATATTGTTGCTTCCCATTTATAACTTATTGTACATGAGATTCAATATATCATTTGATAACCAGACGAAAATTGGAGTAGGAAAACTGATGAGGCCTGGTATAGTATAAATAGTAGTAACTTGGCCAGTAGAGACCCTTTATTACGTAAGGTCAGTAAGAGAAATATGTTGACCCCATAATTGTCCTATTTTGGGTTTTTTCCTATTCTTTTGTTTCATATTTCTTTCATTATATGCTCCACAGGATAACCTCTTTTGTATAAATGCATACTCTCAACAAAATGGACATTAACTGTTTTAAGTAGAATGCACCATATTTAACAATTTCAGCTTTTTTAAGCTGCCCCCACTTCCCCCGTGAAAGGAAGATAGGGAGCGCAGCTGTCCCCGCTGTTCCCGTTTATCCGGCACCCAAGGCCTGTTCTACAGCGAGAAGTGTTTACAAAATTCACTCTCAGCTAATGTCATCTTTAACAGGAAGCGCACGGTCATTGTCACCTGACCAGAATAAAAATGAAAAATAACATTTTATAATTTACATATGCAGCCTATTTTCAGAGAGAGAAATCATCTCTCAAAATGTTGCAGTACTGAAAGAGAACAAAACATTAGGAACGGATTTATTTAAAAATACACAAACACAAATCAATATTTACTCCACAAATCCTGCTACTAGACAGCGAGGCATTGAGATAACATAGTATATCCTCCAATATTGATCTTTCTTATCTTTCTTATCGTTTTTAAGTTCTCAATTACCACGCTGGCCTAACACAGGGGTTATGACAAGTATATTGTAGACAGTCGGATAGAAAGGGCTAGGATATTAGATAGAGAGCTTCTATCAGAGAAGAAACAAGACGAAAAATAAAAGAGTTCCACGGTATCTTAATTTTTGTGTAGTCCTAAGCAGAACAATGGAGATTGAGGGTATCAGTCCCTTTTAGATTCATCAGATAGCCTTAAACAACTGTTCCCGAACCAACCATTAGTTTCAATTCGCGTTGCAGGTCACTGAAAAATATTTTACTTAGAGCAAGATTAAAAAAGTTAGATGACCCAACTAATACGGTTTGTTTTAAGTGCGGCAAAAAGAAATATCGGGTTTGTGAATTTGTAGAAGCGTATAATAGTTTCAAAGGTAGGAACTCTAAATAATGATTGATGGTAATGATAATAGTGGGGGAGAAGCTTTCATTAATCATCGCTTTAGCTGTGATCCTAAAGCTAAATCTATATGTTGAAATGTAAAATTTGTCAAAAGCGATGATAAAGAATTTTTAAGTTGCAGCCTAGAACAAGGCATAGCAATGAAGAGGCAACCAATAGCAAGTTTAGACAGGTTATACCACAGACCGAATTGTTGAGTCAGTGAAAAGCCATACCAGTTTAATTAGAATAGTTGGGGATGCTATAAAGAGAGCTTTTGGTAACAGTAATTGTTTCCCAGAAGTCTCTAACACCAATAGGTGGCATTGTAACGTTGATGATGATAATGCTTGATGATGATGATTGATGATAATGATGATGATAATGATGATAATGATGGTGATGATGTTGATGATGATGAAGATGGTCTTGGTAATGATAGTGATAATGATTGATGACAATTATAGTTATAATGTTTGATAATAATAATAATGATGATGATGATAGCGATATGATGATGATAATATCTGAAATTGACAAATAACTGGTTGGTACCTTGCCAGGGGCAATACAGTTGAATCGCAATTATTTGATTCAATCAATCAATATCTTCTTTACTTATCCGTTAATGACAGAGATAATATGAATAAGCTCAGTATGACGTATACAGATAATTGAGAGGATTATTGTTAGTTAATTCTTTGATTAGTTATTTAATTTGTGTGAAGCTACTGAAGGTTCTGTTTTAAGTCATTTTGCGCAGAGGCATCCCTGCCGTGAGAGCTTAGTTATATCGCCATTTCATCACAACCTTGACAGTGAATTGGCAAACGTGTTTTCCTGACGTCACTTTGACTAGATAGATTTACGTCATTGCCTATGAATTACTACATAATACAATTCAATCAAAAGAATGATATTATGTGAACTGTTTACACAGTCAATCCATTATTTGCATCTCCTGTTTATGGATGGCAGTTTTCAAAAGGGAGCTCTTGTATTCATGTGACTTCCATTTTAAGAAATCTTATCATACTCCTTCCGTATAGCTTAAAAACGTTTCCTATAATGAACAATAATACAATTTAAAGTCTTGTATCTAGTAAAGTGGTAAACTATTTAAGTCCGCTTTGTGATTTCTTAAGACCAAAGTGGTTTTTTATGTGTACACTTACGCAGGTTTAGATTTTCGCTAACCTCCACTCCCTCAGAGGCGTGGCAAGGTTAAATAAAGTGGGAGAGGGGCAACAACATAAACTGTGTTGGAGTTCTGTTTCCACTAAATTTCTTTAAGCCATGCCTTTGCTTTGGCTAAGAATACATCTCCCAATATCGTGCTTGCCACTAGCGATAAGGAACTTTGATAATTTCATGACATTTATTCCATAAAACAGAGCGCTAAAGGAATCCTGAGGACCATCGTCGGCCAGTGGGGGGCAATTGCTCCCACATACTCCCTGGTGTGAGCACACCGTCGCACTCCGAGAACACGAGCAAATGTGTCTGTCTAGCGAGGTCCGTAAATTTCCTCGTCCTTTGAAATCGGCAAACAAAATACTGAACTTTCAACTTTTACCGTTAGACCATTGGTTACTAATGTTACAGATAAAGTGAGTATTATATACACTCAATTTACAAATTGAATATTAGTATAAGCTTAAGCTTAACTCGAAATTCTAGCTGTAATTGTCACGTTTTCATGCGTGGTATTTCTATTTTAGAAACTTCATGATTTTGAGTTGAATTTCTATTTTGCTTTCTCTACAGAGATAAAAAGTACAATAGAAAAGGCCAAAATACTAGAGGTCATTAAACGGCTATCTTCCACACATATTATCTAGTCGTATTGTGCAGTCGCAGAAGTAAATTTATATATATTGTAGTATGCTGACCGAAATGTCAACAAAACTAGCAATATTGTGAAATTTAGTTTCAAACCAAATCTTGATAAGTTTTGTCATTTTTCGATCAAACTGAGAAATTTTGCATATTATTACAGATAAAGCAATGTCCATTAGCTAGTTTTAACAGAGTAATTGTCTGGTGTTGCAAAGGCTAACAAATCCAAGTAAAATAAACTATACTTTTTTTTCAGAAGAACTAATGAGGAAACCTTATTATAAGGTGGGCAGGCTCTTTACCGACAATATCTGAAATCACTAGACTCAACAATCAACAGAAATATTTATACACGCAAAAAAAGAATGGAATTGTTACAAATACATGACAAAGAAAAAATATTTTGATATCAAACTCTTTTGAAAGATAAATATTAAATCACATTTCACCTAATAACATCACAATTTCACAATTAGGCAAGACCACTTTTATGTCTAATCTATAGGGACTTGCAGGAATGTTTATTTAACAACATCTGGTTTCATCTCCATTCAAGTCATCTCATATGATGTACTAACAAGTCGCTTAATTTCCACTGGTATATCTTCTTAGCTCAATGGCGAATGTCCCTGTTACTAACATACAACTTTTCTGCTGTGTTGTGCGGACTGCTCTGTATGAATCCAACAAAATGACAACAATCTAGGTCAGATATATACAGTGGCGGTGCGTCCAATGGGGCAGTGCCCCACCATCAATTTGAGCAAAATAGGTTTTTTATTTAAGAGACCATTCGTATTTGATAATAAACAGTTTATGTAATGCAAGCTCAAG
>JANTCA010091277.1:0-13265 GCA_024741275.1 Chironex yamaguchii
GATAATGATATCTTCCTGTATAAGTGATATGCAAGGGTATCATTATGAGGAATAACCTTGTTTTTTGGAAAATCATAGGGGGGGGCTAAAATCGAGCGAACCACCTAAATGGCTACTTTGACTCTATTATTGACGTCACGATAACAAAAAAGTAATCCTTGCAGCACATTACTACCTGGTCTCAATGCAGATGCCACCTTTGAGTCCCGGAAAAACTAATCTATCATTAGCGAATTCTTTTATAACTCTTTCAAACATTATTTTTTATTTATGGAAAAAGTGGGGGCTATGGCCCCAGCCCCCCTGTTCCGCGGTGCCTGATTATACCATTTATCGATAGAAGGCAGATTTTTCTGTTTGTAAACAGCACGTTGCTTTGATGTTGACGTTCTTTTTCTAACAATTGCCCGTGTCTGATGGCTCTCAAATCCTATTAAAGTACTCTTATGTACGTCAAAACAACGTAGCAGTTGATGCAGTAAGGCCCTTTTAATTGTTACCATAGCTATAAGAGGTAGTTTCTTTACCATTTTACAAACAGGTTTATGCCAAAACGTAAAAAAGTTGATATTGTATGCAGGCCCATCGAGAGCCACTTCGGGTCCTGGAGCTATAAACATCCTGGTCCCTTGTGGGTTTCAAAATTTTGAAGGGTAGTCAACTCCAACTCCAGTTTTTGCCAATACTGAAATTACGTTGTATAAGCATAAGCAATATCAATAACAAGTCAATAAAAATAAAAAGCCAAAGTAAGGATTAAGAAGGTACGAGATTGATACAACAATAGAATAAAATGCCAAACAATAGAAAAAACAAACAAGTCCTTAAAAGATTTCACGAACAAGTGCCCAACCAGGGTTTTAAAATTGTCTAGCATCAGCAAAATATTTTACCTTTGTCCTTGTCAAGGAGGTATGTACAATTGTATGCAGTAGCATTTTGTACGAATTGTTGTTTGAGCCACCGTTTTCTGGAAAGTTCGGCATGTGATGTAGTCTCAGTGCTTCACTTGTTAGAGGAGTCAAAACAGAAAACGAATCGCCTGGGGCTATATGGAGGACCGTTTATATTTTAGCATTACAACGTTTTTGGTTAATAAAAACAAGCGGGGTGGGTTAAGAAACTTATTTCTAGGTGAAATTCCTTTAGTGCTGCAGTATTGCATCCGCTTAGCTCACACTTGTTGCCTTACTGTCTTCTTAAGGTGATAGAGGTACATCTGGAGGGGGCGTCCTGAATGCAAATAAGGCCTCCCCAGATTCACGAGGAAAATCGAAAGAAAACGAGGGATTCATAGCAGTTCTTAAAGCGCCGTGGTTTATCGCAGTGGTTGGTGTTGTTCTTTGGCTTATTCTCTTCAGTGTTGTGATCTTCATCATTTACAGAAGAAGGAAGGGCAAAAAATCACCGGTTTATGCTGAGCAGTCCAAAGGTAATGACCATTGATTATTTTGATTTACAAGAACTGAAGTTGCAAAGTTGAGTTACTGTCCTTTGGTACCAGTTCACTATTTCTTACTTACTAAGGAGACGCTTTACTAGTTGAGGTTTCCCATCAAAGGTAGGAGAACCACGTGTTTTAGACCTTTCACACTTTGGTATCCCGGTTCTTTGTCGGTAGGAGAGCGTAAGTCGGCTGATTCAATCCAACAGGTACCGGCTAGGGGCCAAAACGAACGCCTGACCATGTCTTCTTGTTTAGGATCTCTACGTAATCGCTTTGCCAGTGTCCCGGTCCTTGTTATTTGGAGTTGTCAGAAGTAGTTGGAGACGTTTTTGTGTCTGTCGGACATGACTACACCAGTGCCTTCAGGTGAGGCCTGCGCCTGCCAGTAGTGCACGCTTAAATAAGAATGCAGCGTCCATTCGTAGCTCAAATGTAATGACCTTATCTATTGGCTCTTCATTGATAGTCGCACACGGTCGTTATTGTCAGATTTGAAGCAGAGTCACCGTTTCCGACTCTATTTTTCGGTGCTTTTAGGAAGTCCGTGTTTACAGAGTTCGACTTTGATTGACAGTCCCAGAGACAAACAACCGCACACACATCTGAGCTTGACGATGGGAAAGGATCTCACGAATATTTATTATACATGTTTTTTTAGTATGACTAGGATTTTTATGACTTCCATCTTTGGCTGCATGGCTATATTGCGTTTACAAATGTCATCAGTAGACTGTATTTGAGGCAATTTAATGTCAGAGTAAGTGGACGCATTCATTTACAAGGCTAAGCTTATAATTTATTTCACAAGATTAGGGAAGAACTACTTATTAGTTGGGTTCTGGATCTAAATGTTACTTCGAAAGCTCACAACATGATGCCCTTCGTATTCCCACTTCGTTTTTGTAGTCTTTAATGTACTACCCACTTTAAGGAGTTGTAGAAAACTGTGAGATTGAATGTCAGGTACTTGTTGTTTTGAGAAAACACTAATGTTTTGACATCATGTTCATATACGACGCTGAGATGGGCAGGTTATCAAATGAATAACAGGATAAAACCGATGTTGTCAGTTTACAAACAAAATTTGTGTAAAAATCATAAGAATTGTGTATTTTGACACTGATTAATCAAATTTCAAAAATACTAAAGACGTCACTTACCCTTTGTTTCGGAGACGAAAACAGTCTACAGGTATCCATCTTTTCTCTTCTCCAAATGACGCTGATGCCCTCAGTGGCGGCGCAAGCCACCTGAAAGTGGGGGGACAGGAACTCAGGGGGTCTAAGATCATTTTTGGACCACGTCCTTTTTCTTTGGGAATGTTCATTTTTCTGTTAGGAAACATCCTCATTTCTGGTAGGAAAATCTCGTTTTTGTTATATGAACGGCGAGGCCTCCATAGACTACAGCTTGACAAAGCCATTTTAAAAGTTAGAAGTTCGAAAACTGGAGAAACTAGTCCCCCCATATCCCCTGTGGCTCCGCTGCTGGTTTCCACTTGTATATGGTAGATGTTAGGTGTAAACTAGTTAGTTTGTCTGTTTTTACTTATGATAGTTGGTTTGTAGATTGGTTACATCTCATACCAGCGCCACATTTAAAAAGGAGTTCACGTTTATAGTGCAAAGCCACTTACTGATTGTCGTCTGATGTTATTAAACCCTGCATCTGACGTATATCACGTTGAAGTATGTACAGTGTCCTAGCTGAGTAGGTACACGGACGATTAAACATTCGCCATTTAGCTCAGCGAGAAGTGCGTTAGATTTGCAGTCGTGAGACCCGGGTTTGCATCTCCCGTGGTCACATGATAACTTTATTTCTGTTTTGACGCAAGACAAACTTGTCTGCTTCGTTTTGTTTGCTGTTGAGTAAAGTCTACGTCGTTTAGAGGTAACGCCCCTGTAGACGACCGTTGGTTGTCACAGAGTACGTTGGTATTCAAATAACATCACAGGGTAAAAGCAGAAATCGAATTTTACCAATTGCTATATGACATTTTTGGTTCTTTCTTTCCTGTGGATTACCAGTAGCCATGCTCTTTGTCCCGATTGACGAAATGTGGTAATCGTGAGATCTTCGCTCTTTTAAGATGTTTACTTTTTATGTTCCGGTACAACGCAATTTGATTGTTGATATTTAATGTTTTGGTAAGTCAGGGCTTGCTGAAGTTACTAGCTTTACAACTAGTCCAATGATAAAATTCGCTAAGCTAACAGCGTCGATTTGATACCTAGTGAACACAACCTCATGCTTACTTACTGGACAGACTGAAGTTGTATTGTAAAACTACACTCACATAAATACTCCCACGTACACGACAACGTCATACGTAAACGGACATAGATCACGTATTTGATATAATCTTAAGTACGTGCTACAACTCAATCGTCAAACCTCGTTCTGAATACGGCATTTAATGGTTGCCACACAATACGTATACTTGAACATCCAGCAGTAACAATAACCACGGTCTGTCAGTGCAAATTTTAATTAATATGTTATTAAGTAGGTATAGACAGGCAGCTAATTGCTACTACGCTCTAGACTATGATGGAAAATTATATTTTTTGTTTTGAGATGATTTTTTTTGAAATTGAAGCCTTTGACTTTATCTTGCAGGTCTTTTGGATACAAACAGAAGAATAGATGTAAGCGCTAACAGAAACAGGTAAGAGTACCAGAACCTAGAGTTTAAAAAGTTCATAGATCCTATCGGCGTAAATCATATACAAGGTTATGGCTGCGTTCCGTGTTATGGTGCACAATGTATTGATGCTCTAGTCTGATTAACAAATATCAGGTACTACGTTTTGTGATTTTGGTTGTTCATGAATTAGTCGTGGTGGTAGAGTTTGGTGAAAAGACTAGAAAAACGAATAGTCTATTTTCGTACGTGAAGTTGCTTACCTCCACTGACAAAGTACAGTATACCACAGGCAGGGATATTATACTTAACTCATGTGTCATCGTAGAAACCAAAAGTGTTTTCTGAGTCTTGGCATTTGTTACATTTCATTGTGTAGTTTGCCCAAATCATGAAGTCACGGTACATTTCTAATCACTTTGTTTTGGCTGTATTACGATGCTGGATTGTCAGCTTTCGACAATAGTTTCTGTGCTAGTAAATGTTATTTTAACGTCACAGTCGTAGGGTGATGCATTCCGTTACGTCCTAAGAAAACAGTTTTCGTCTGCTTGCCATCAGAAAGGTGTCTTCTCTTGTACCTATAGATGAAAGGTGCGGACTACCATTACTATTCTTCCATAGTTAAGCCAGCATGTGTGTCTTACCCTAGTACCTGCCCACACTCCGTGCACCTTGAACAAACGTCTTTTGGGGACCACAGCAGGTTATAACTTCATTATCATTAGTGCGAACCAGGTATGCGAGAGATCGGCAATTGTATTCATGTCTGAAAAAACTTCCATGTTTCCTCGGAATGTCTTTGTGTATGTTCGGTAATAAGTTTTTATTTTTTTGTATATTGTTTTCTCAGGAGTAGCTACCGAGATTCAAGTTTTCTGTGGACACCACCGAGCACCGGTAATGAAGTGAGTGATTCAAGTGTTGGTAACGCGAGCCCTGGACGTGCTATGAGGAACTGCTATAGATCCTTAAATGGGAAAAAGGAGGATGAGTTTTCGAGATCAGAGTTCAATCCTCTCTTAGGTAAGTGCTAATATGTTTAGTTTATGTATCTATGTTATTATTTTGATGAAACTTTAGTTTTAAGTGCAGTCGTCAGTGATGAAGCTCTACATCTCAAGTTTTATTCTTTCAGCTTGTTAGTTTTCTTCGTCGATACGGACATACAACGATGTGGTATGAAAGTGGCCTGGAAATGGTTTCGTGCGAGAAAAAGCACACTTTGAGAACGACAGCAGGAGAACGATGCAAGGAAAACGATGAGAGCTAGCCTCCAGCGTTAATAATACATGGTCGACACTCAAACGTTTTCTGCTCACGAAGGCAGGAATTGGGGGCAAAAGTAAGATATTTTGAACACCGATGGCGTACAACAAAGATTTGACCCAGGTGGACTAGGGATAGGATAAATCAAGTTCTTTCAATAGCAACCATACTAATGCCGTGCTGATCACGTTTCAAATTTACCGTTCACGTTCGACATTGATCAGATCTGTTGCACTGCATTAGTACAGTTTGAATTTTATATTTTGTTGTTAACCCTTATTGTTAAAGGTTTCAAAATACTTTGTTCTGTGACTTAGTCTATCGCCGCTTTCCCCATGGTGAGCAGGAGTACTTGTGGCAGTTTTTATTTCGCTCTGATCATCAGACGTCAATTGCCTTGTACACAGCATCAGCTATACTTCTTCCTTTTCAGCTTGGCCCTCTTCAAGTGGGGCCGACGTTGCTGGCCGTGGCTCGCCAGTGTTGTCTGCTTGCAGCGTCTTTCTTCTCTACTCCCTTCTCCGGCAGATCGTCTTGTATAGAGTCCATACACCTTGGTCAAGGTCTCCCTCGTCTTCTATCCCCTTTTATTTCTGTCTCCAGAGGTCTCCTCGTCACACGATCTTCTTCTCTTCTGAGCACTTCGCATGTATTCTCTTATGTCTTCTGTGACCTTAACTTTCTTCGGAATCTCTCGGTTCTCTATTTGGTTAAGCCTGGTATGACCGCAGGCCCATCTCTGCCACAACACTAGCCCTTAAATGAATTAAATGACCAGCATGGTTGTCGCCTTTCTTACCGCGGTACTTGTTTGTAGTCAGGCAATAAATATAAGAAATGTTGTTTAATGACATATGATTGCTTTTTAGGACGTATTGAAGCAATAGAGATGAAGACTGCCACAAAAAATGGAAGCTTACCAAAACAAGCCAAAAGCATCAATTTAAGAAGCGGCGCAGATGGTAAGAGGAAGGCCTAGTTTAAAGGTTGCATTTTTACCGTCGCGAATTCAATTCAACAATGAATCAAAGTGCCAATTAATTACGACCTTTAAATCCACTGCCGCGCTAAATAATTAATTGTGATCAGGCTTGTCGCACAAAACGGCAGCAGTGCGACGGGCTCTAAAGGTCGCTTATCTGTCGTTTTGAGTTGAATTAATCAAAGCAATGTTCCGAAAATTTTCGGAGAGGTCTGTCAAAATGCATCAAATTCTTATAGCGCATGCGTACAGATTTTTGGCGCCACTTTCAAATATATGCGACATAATTAAACGCTACCTTTAAATCCACTGTCACATTTGCCGTATGATAGTCGAATTTAAATCCAATTTAATTCGACACGGCAGAAGTGCGACCTTTAAATTTGGCCTAATCCAGAGATCATGGAGATTATGTTTCTTGATTCAACTTGTCGTTCTTAACTGACTATCCAGGTACAGCTGATATCGAAATGCATATGCCTTTAAAATTACTTTCCAGAGAATATCAGTGTAAGCTGTCGTTTTCATCGTGTTAAGTGTGGTATATTAAGGGAGTACAATGGGAGGGGTTTTGATAAGTGCGTACGTAAGCACTGTTTTTAATTCCATTTTCTTGATAATCTAAAGTTTTAAGTCGCCAGTCATAGAAGTATAACAATATATTTTACGCCTTTTTATCAAAATTTCTACGTTTAGTTTCACGAGATTGCCAAATGTTTATGAAATGTGTTTGATTTCTCTATTTCTCTCAATTTAAACACTCCTTGACGCTTATTAGGTTTTGTTTACCCAGTTGAAAGAACAAAGTGTTAAAAAGATAATTTGTCAGTATCGTGTGTGTGTGTATGTGTGTGCGTGCGTGCGTGTGTGAGGGGTACATTTCAATGGTCAATTGCGTACTTTCGCAAGGAAGAGGTGTAGAGCTAAAGAGTATGGGGTGGGGGACGAAAATTGTGTTAATTTACTGCTTACTTACTTTAAGTAAGGCCCCTATGTTGCCTACCTGTAGATGCTATTTTGTTTCCCTGTTTTCCGCCAGAGCTCACACTCTTCTTTTACTTCATAGGCTATCATCGTGCAATTTCCAAGGAAACGCCTTTAAATAACGAAATCAGTCGTGTACCACCAGAGCCAAAGACTAAGCAAGTTGTAGATTTAAATAACTCGCAAGATGAAGATAAGCCAAGACTTAGAATACAAGGAGCTTTTGATGTATCACCATTGACCCAGGAACCCAAGGATAATCGTGGTACTAATGATGTCAGTAAGGATAACGATAAGAGCAATTCAAACGTACGCCACGCGGAGATTGTTCGCACTGCCACCAAGAAAACGTTCCCGGACGCAGAGTTGGTAAACTGTATGGAATCGAATCCTTTATCAACTTGGAAGCGGGAGAAAATGAAGGATGCACCGCACGTGCTTAAAGAACCAGGAGAAGACACGCTAAAGCGTAGGGCTGCAAAGAGCCCTTTCAAGCCTTTGCCGAAACTTGAAGTATTGAACTGGGCAGATTCTTTGCCTGGACCCCCGTCAAAGCCTCCATCAAGTGCTGGATCACCACCGGGATCACCGAAGGTTTTATCGTCATCCGCCTCCGCATTTAGCGAAAATCACGGGAGTCGTGCACCGTCCCGCACATCGCACGGATCATCAAACTCCCTGAACAGGTTCGCTCACGGACCGCGTTCTGCCCATGGCCAATCGATGTCTTCGCGACGACTGTCGCAGTCGTCGTCCATGCTTTCATCGGAGTTATATCAATCCGAAATGGACCCTTCTGTTTATAGCGACGCGGCTTCCGAAAAGAAAAAGGCGAAGCCAAAACCGGTTCCTCCACCAATTGATTTAGATGGGCTCACAAGTGACATTTTGTTGCAGTGGGCCGAGTCAGTTACTAATTCGTCACCAAGCTCAAGTGGTTCTTCTTCCCCTAGCCGGCTTAGCGGCATCAGCAGTGATGGCTCATTCTTTACAGACGAAGATTTTGCACAGGCTGTGGCAGCTGTGGTTGAGTGTGGCGGCTTTAACATGGACTTCGACTATTCTCTACCAGGGATGCCACCCGGTTTGCCTAACAACCGAGTGTCAACTGACAGCTACAAGCGGAGAAAAATGGATAAAATCGATGCATTGATTGCTCATAAGTCAAGTCGCCCCTCGACAAGGAATGGGCCATCGCATGTGTTGTCACAATACAAATCTCGCCCTGACACGGCATCACCTGCAGGTGTTCCTGCCCCAATGTCGTTAAGTGGCTACTTGCCTGGTGGCTCAAAACGTAGTGCATCCGGCAGTGTACATGGCTCTCAAGGGCCGCCACTCTTAGCACCCGCAAAGGTGAAGTTCAAACAACCCAAGCACGACTCTGCCGTTGGGCTTAGGTATGGACCGCCTGAAGCCGAGCCGCCATCGTTGTCGTCAACCCCTTTAACCATGTCCAATTTAAGAGAGCATGACTCGAGTTTAGAAAGGGATCGAAAAGGTAATTCGAAACCATTGACTATTTCGAACTTACGTCAACACGAGTCGAGCCTTGAACGTGTTAAGAGACAGCATAGTTCATCTCCTTTGGAACGAGTTGAATCTCCAGTGAAGGAGGAAGATTCTATTGATCAGGAGATCCATGGAATAACCAATGGTCTCGATTGCAAGCATCCGCCTGACGTCCTCATGGCGAAGCCTTTAGCAGTTACGTCAGCATTAGAGAGAAACGAGTCAGTAGGCTCAAGAGACTCAAAATCCAGTATAAGCGAAAAGGGTGGGAAGGGCACCAGTGAAAGGCGCCGAAAGAAGTATGTGGTGAATTTAAAGGACCCCAATTCCAGCACTAGCACAGCTAGTACTGTGAGGACGTCTCCCGATCATACGGAATGCTAGTACAGATTTGCTTAGACACCAGAATGTCATTTTACGCGAAAATGTAAAAGGATGTTTAAATCGGGTTTGTCCCTTGATTTAGAGAGATATTCGCCTGTCCTGATGCAATTGTTGGAAGTTTTAGGATTTCCTCAAGGAAGATAAGAAATTACAAAAAGATAAGATGAAATAAGATGAAATTTTACTCGACTGTGTCCGGGTTTGTGTAGGTATTCAAGCGAGATATGTTGGTGGCAGACAGCTTTATTCATGAAATATCTAAGTTTTGAACAGTCACAGAGATGATTTAGTTCATTCGATTTCTATAATTTTAAAGAACAACCGTCGCTGGAACAACAGTTTTGCAGAGGTGATTGCCATTTGTTAAGACGTACTGCGAATAGCAAGTATCTAAGACACAATGTACACCAGAACAGGTTTTGTAATCCAGATCCATAATCAACCTAGAAGCTTATGATTATTAATATAGGTGAGTGCCCTTTAAAGAGGGAACCCATATATGTGTGGTTCTAATCATTAGCGGACGAACTGTCTCTGCTAAGGTGGGTATGAATCCATTGAGATCTGTTTTTGTGTAAACATAGAAGAAGGCCCTCTACTATGTAATATATTGTTTCGTTGTAAATAGGACAATGATGAGTGATGCATATACATGAAACAAAGGATTATAGACACAAACAGTAACAATGTCGCACTTGTTGTCTACTACGATCATTAGAGGTCGATGAACTGGTAAGTTGATAAACTGGTCTTTGGTAGGAGGGTGCAGTCTGTTTTTTGTTTTTGTTACACGACATGAGGCGGTCATAACGTTATACTTTTGCTGGATAACCTCAGCGGTCGTGGTCTAAAGTAGAACATATGAAGTTTATGTTATCTGTATTATCTGTATAATATGTGTTTTGGTTGTTTTTGTACTGCTGATGTATTGTAACTTTTAATAGAACTTTCAGACTTAGCCTAAATTGTGGCTTTTGTGTATGTAATACTATAAGATTAACTCGTTTTGAGGTTACTTGAAGCAGTTGTCGTGGTGAGCTTTTCAGAATGAGCGACCATTGTTATCACGAGAATCTTAGTTGCCATAATTAGCTGGTGGGAAGTCAAACGAACATTGGTGGTAGTTGATATGAGGCTGCATCCAGGGTTGCCGTGGAAGTGGGGCTCAGAGGTGCTCTGCCTCCTTGTTAAAATTAAAGGAGTTTTTTGGGTACTCATCCCCCCTTATTGCGAGTTTATGTCAGGTTGGGTGAATTCCTAACATAGCTTTGTGAACTAACCCTTTATTATAGACTTAGTAAAATCTTGGTGTATCTGAATTAGAATAGTTTTCATGATTTCATATGCACAACATAGATAATTGCATTATTGCAACAGAGACAAAAATAATTAGGACAGTCAAAGACGTGGTCCATAGAAGTTTCACACAGCACACACCCTTCCTACTTCTTCAGCAGCACCTTCTTTCTAGGGAGGTATCCACGAGACCTCATGATGACTGACGTCTGATTTCAGTTGTTGATAGAGAGATGTTTATTTCAGCTGGGAATGATGCCTTGAATTTCGGCAGTAGGAAGAGTGAACAATGAGGAATAGTCATGTTGTGGGTAGTAGTGAGAAGAAGTGGGTATAGAATACGATACCACGTATCCTTATTCAGGAAGCATCAAGATTTTTACTGTGGTTTTTAGTTTAATGTAGAACATCGTTAACAAATTTTACTCAATCGATGACCAAACGTTTGTGGCCATAGTGAACACTTTCCTTCGTCTTTTAGAACACTGCTTGTACAAAAGGTAGTGGGTTTGAGGTTCTTATCGAAACGAAATGAATTATGGCCCTGTAATATCAAGGCTACAAATAGTTCCGGCTGTTACACGGCTTTTTGCCTGTCAATCGCATTGATTAAGTTCTAATTTATTTTTCCCTTAACTATGATACCAAATGGGATCGCATTGCTGAAGTATATCAAAATGTAATGGGATTATTTCATTAAATTGACAATCGAGAGAAGTTACACTTCGAAAAAGAAAGCAATAATTAGTCAGGTTTCCGTTGTCATGATTTCGTCCTGCTCGAAGGCAGGACGACTAAACCTTTAAGAGATTGGTTGAAACTTGTCAGTTGCAGCAAGATCGAAATTTGCAAGCCGCACTAAGCTGCTTACATGGCACCCTGGCACTTATTGTTGAAAGACAACAGAAATTATTTTAAGTGGAGGCTTTTTAAGTCTTAGGGTTGCAAATTTCATTCCCCTCGACTCCCTTCCAATGCAGCTGTCATGGTCATGCTCTGCTTTCGAATATTGTATCAATATAGTCCAAGGTTATACTAACAAGGGTCAGGAACTGGTAAGTAGGACATCTTTATTCAGTTACCGAGCAAGACGCTTGTACTCCCACAGCGGGCTTGAGTTGTAAGGCTGCTGAGTTGAAATTCTATCAGAGGTCTGTCTTCAGGCCTGTCTCCACTTTCATTTTTCATCTATTGTTTTTTAAACAAAGGATTGGAGATACTACTCGAAAACTTTTTCAGCTGGTAACCAAGTTCTGTGCTTCTGGGCGTTTACTTGGATTCTGCTCTCTCGAACGCAAGGAATCCGGTTGCTGGCGAACGGAAAATCGCCCAATGACTAATTTGCATAACAAAAGGCGCGTTGGTCGTTGCGAGCAAGCGAATAAGTGGAGACAGGCCTTTCGTTTGACTCCCTGTCACCTAGCGTAATCAGTCCAATTTGAAACTGATAAACCCAAGAGTCAGTGTACTTACCATGTCCCGGAGAATGGGCGGCATTGATAGTATTCGATTTTGCATATACATATATCTTTTGAGACTGAGGGTTACCGGTTCGAGCGCCCGGTCGGCTCCCACTTAGTGCAGCTATTGTGGTAATGCTCCACTCTTGACAAATATATATGTATATATATATTACAGAGAGAGAGAGAGAGAGGGAGGGAGAGATACTACTGTTTACGAGTAACATTGTTTACAAGTTGATGTGTTATTAAGTTGTCTCAGTTCTTCATGTTGATATGAACTCGCTCTGCTACAAGTGTTAGCATTCGATTGACTGCCCTGCATTGTTATGTTCATATAGTGAGTACTGTGGAGTGATATGGCACTGAGTGGCAACCAAACGATGCTTTACGTAGTTGGTTGTTGTTTTGTTTTGTTGTTTACCTTAGTTTTCTGCTACTGTAGTGTTGTATTTATTATGGCTGTAGAATGCTGTGTACTAAATTGAATCGATTATTAATGTTATCGCTAATCAGAGACTATAATCGTTTCTGAGCAATTTTAATGATCAAATTACTGTGTATTTGCTTTGTTGCATGGTTCATTTACTATTTGTCGTTAAAGTCGACCCATGTCAATGCAATCGATGAAAAAAAGATAAGTAGTCATTTTCTTAACCCAAGTTGATAATTTCTGCTTTCAATATCTTTTGTTACATGGGATAAGGTAAATGTGAAGTGCAAATATCTTAATTGTTTGTGTATTCTCAACAGTCTATGCGTTATCCATAGCTTTATTCTTACTGTTTGGCATATACGACCCCTTTCCTCGACTGCTTTTCTGAAGTATCAGTGCCCCTTTCCTCCACTGCTCTTCTGAAGTATCAGTGCCCCTTTCCTCAACTGCTCTTCTGAAGTATCAGTGCCCCCTTCCTCGACTGCTTATATGAAGTATCAGTGCCCCTTTCCTCGACTGCTTGTGTGAAGTATCAGTGCCCCTTTCCTCGACTGCTCTTTTCAAGTATCAGTGCCACTTTTTCTTGACTGCTTTTGTGAAGTATCAGGCCCCCTTTCCTCGACTGCTTTTCTGAAGTATCAGTGCCCCTATCCTTGATTGCTCTTCTGAAGTATCTGTGCCTCTTTCCTCAACTGCTCTTCTGAAGTATCAGTGCCCCTTTCCTTGACTGCTCTTCTGAAGTATCAGTGCCCCTTTCCTCGACTGTTTATATGAAGTATCAGTGCCCCTTTCCTCGACTGCTTGTGTGAAGTATCAGTGCCCCTTTTCTCGACTGCTTGTGTGAAGTA
>JANTCA010091278.1:0-13265 GCA_024741275.1 Chironex yamaguchii
ACCATTTTGCAAGATTAAGCTTGTTAAGCTACTCTTTGTTTGCACCATTTTGCAAGATTAAGCTTATTAAGCTGCTCTTTATTTGCACCATTTTGCAAGATTAAGCTTATTAAGCTGCTCATTATTTGGACCATTTTGCAAGATTAAGCTTATTAAGCTGCTCATTATTTGGACCATTTTGCAAGATTAAGCTTGTTAAGCTGCTCTTTATTTGCGCTATTTTGCAGGATTAAGCTTATTCAGCTGCTCATTATTTGCACCATTTTGCAATATTACGCTTATTAAGCTGCTCATTATTTGCACCATTTTGCAAGATTACGCTTAGTAATCTGCTCTTTATTTGCGCCATTTTGCAAGATTACACTGATTAAGCTAATCTTTATTTGCACCATTTTGCAAGATTACGCTTATTAAGCTACTCTTTATTTGCACCATTATGATACGCTTAATGATATATCTTTCAGATCAAAATATACTTGACCAACTCATGCGACATCCGAAACAGATATATTAATAACGAAGCTATACTCAAATCATATAATGTTTCATTTTGGGACGGGACAATATTTTATGCGGACGAAGAAAATAGAGTAATTGTTTAAACAATACTGAACCCGTATTGTTTCTATATGGCCTAACCATCAGCTTTGCACTTTTTTATCCTTGCAATCATATCCATCACTCCCCTTGAGCTGTTTACGTTAGCGATCATACAACCCTGGTACGTTAGACAGATGGGTCGTTGCTGCGGCCACTAACCTTACCCGTGGATATCGTCCATTGTGGCAAGTTGAAATATTAGAATGTTTGTGATAATTTTGTCAGTAATTGGAGATAGAAGGGTTTTTTTGTATGCTCATTACTGAACGTATCTGATTCCCATTTCAGGGTTAGGGAATTTACTAGTAAGTGAGCTCTTGATGAGAGGTGGCTCCCGTTACCTTCTCTCGCCAATAGTCTTTTGTTTGTGGTAACGATTTGTGGTGATGACGTCTTATCCACTATACCACGGTGGCTCTAGATAGCAGATAATGATATAAAATAAGATGAAATGAAATAAAATGACGTGAAATGAAATGAAATAAAATGACGTGAAATGAAATGAAATAAAATGGAATGAAATAAAATGAAATAAAATGAAGGAACTGAAATGAAATGAAATAAAATGAAACGGAAGGAAATGAAGTGAAATGAAATGATAGGAAATGAAGTGATATGAAATGAAATGAAGTGAGATAAAAAAAGTGAAATGAAATTAATTAAAATAACATTAAACACGATTAAATGAAGTAAGAGTAATTAATGGAACAAATTTGTTACTCTCCGTCTTCGTTGCTATTTTTCCTTTAAGATAGGAAGGGGTTTTTTTATCTACACATTGTTTTATTATCGTTATCTCTCTTGTGCTCTCTTTGTCTTAGTCTCCCTGCTTTCATAAAACATATAAAGCATGATATTGTCGATGATATGCAAATTATTTTGTTATGAATGAATGTGGCATTTATCATGAGAAATCTACCCCTAAAGTTGTTATTCTTCAAAATCTACTCATCGTAATCTTGAAAGAAGTTAATTCTGCTTGTGGTTACTTTCACGGAGGGATTATTCTCGATATATTTTCGCAACAGGGAAACAGGGTTTGTTAACACATTCCGAACATTTTTGGCTATACTTCATGTGACAAATGAAAGTTTAAGAATTTATTATTACTGGACCCCTGTAGTCGTGTGATATAATGTTATTGTTTAGTTGTACGCGCTAGTTTTTTATGCTTGTAATTGCTGAAAATCAACGGTGATCTCTGAGCTGTTGATTAGCGAAATCGTTTTTAATCCAAGGCAATAGCTGTGATTTATAGGGCATTTCTTATATTAAATATAATTTGTGGTTGCACATTCTCATGATGTGTCCGCCGTTACCTGGGAGTCTGAAGTGATTCTTTTACTTTGAAGCAATGGCTTGATTGAAGTCTAGATATACCAAACAGGATACAATGCCGTAGGGCTAGTGCTTAATAGATGTTATTTAAAAGTGACCAATTTTCCGCGCTTTTTGCAATTAACTAAAACAGTACAACTGCGAGGTTTCTTGCCAATGGTTTAACCCTCTTATGTCGACAATTCGCCAATAGGTCTTTTCCCTTTCTTAAACTAGATTAGCAATAAAAGGGTACTTGTTGTTCTTCCAAGTTCCTCTTTACAACTTTAAAACTTTACAACTTGAACTTGTCTTCTAGAATCTTTCACGTGAAAAATAGGAAAAGCCTAAGATCACACAATGATGATAAGAATTACAATTGATTTACTTAAAATTTTGATAAGTTCAAGATGTCTCCATTTGCTTAAACAAAATATGTAGTAAGTAGTTCTTACTGCAATGTTCTCCTGATGATGTAGCCCTTTGTGTTATTGTCTTATCCTAAATCCTTTGGCATATTGATGAAAGCTACTGACGTTTTACCAAATATCAAAATTCGAGAAATGAAGAGAACATGGGCTATTATATGTTTGTGTATGCCTCTACTGCCATGCCCTGGTTGCCTTTTACTTGTATGACTTGTTTTTGTTATTGATAGAGTGGTACTCATGAGGAATTGATCAAGAAAAAAGGAATGTATTTTGACTTGGTTCAACGTCAAACCATTGGTGAGAAAAACGAAGAAAAACATTAGCCAAATAACCTTTCAAGCATTACTGATAAAGTTTATTGATAATGTGCATAGGATGAAATGAAATAGAGTTTAAATCTCTCACTTCTAGATGTAATATTGAGTCGTGAACGTGCTGGTTTTCATGAGCACACGTCGGTGTTGGCTGGAGTGATAAAAGATCCAAAATGTGACCACGTTTAACATCTGACCTGCCTTCACTGTATGCGAATATGTCTCAAAATGTAATCAAGTCATTGTATACAATGTAAAGTTTGCTTTAAACAATATATTTTAGGGGTTTAGATCTTAAAGAAGTTCCCTGCCAATTTCAGCCTATTTTCTAATTTGTTTTCTTTAAGGAATAAGGGAGTTTCTACAGCCATATACCTTAATGAACAGTGCCTACGTGTTTTTGTATTATTTAATCTGAGCAAGTTAAGGTCTGATTTGAGTTCAAGCAGTTATTACTGAGGTGATCATCTTTACCGCAAAAATGTGATCAAGTGGCACTCTGTGAAATATGTTTCTAACGATCTGACATGTGTCTGCCTTAAAAGAGTTTTCTGTGATAGTAAGGTGTTGATAGATTGAAAATTGAAGGATTAAATTATCCTGGAGAAAACGAGAAATGTAAATTGCATGTTCGATCTGTTTGTTTACCTATCTGTCTGCCTGTCTATCTATGTATCTATCTATCTATCTATCTACCTATCTACTATCTATCTATATACTAGAAAAAGCACAAATACATGTCAAGTGCAAACTATGTAAAGAGCAGTCAACTATACGGCCGTCCATTCGTCATTTCATCTATCCTCCTTCCGAGCTGATAATTTAGCGGCTTGTCGATGCATACAGCTGTCTCTGACTGTCTGTCTTTCTATCTATCGGTTGGTCTGTCTGTCTGTCTGTCTGCCATAGAAATATATCGGACGTGCAAGTGAAAAATATGCGACAGTGAAGAATATTTAAACAGTTTCTTTCACCAAAACCTTCGCACTTACATAGATGATTGTTGGGTTTGACAATTACACCTAGTTAGATACAATGGAGCCATCGCAGTATCATGTCATTTCTAAAGAACTGTAATTGTTTGGGGATGATATAAAAAATTGTGTAAATTTACAGTGATTGCGCTGATTAATCAAAAGCGTTGATGTACATAACTTCATAAGGAGAGCAATAAAATTTTATGACTGAGATGTTCAAGTAATTCCATTTCTTCCCGAAGTAGCTTTATTCATTACATCACGTAATAGTTTGATCTAAATCGTATTTTAAGGATATCAAATGCTATGCAGCCTTTATAAAAGTTAAGTTGCGGGTGAGATAATGATTAAACAAATTTTAATCCGTAGTAATAGCGTACCTCTCTTGCAACCTTCTCAGTTCACTTTAGGTTTCACATATCGAGATTGGGAGACAAAATGGTGTGTGACATGAACCATAAGAGGCACGTCGAAGATTTCTCTTGAATAAAACAAATTGGTGCAATGCTGAACGATAAAATGCGTGATTGAAGGAAGTGTGGATTGCTGAATACTCAATAGTAGACAAACGAAAGCTTAAATACCTTACTGCATAAGGTATCGAATGATATCACAATGTAAAAAAAAACGACGCACCGAACAAAATATCAAGAGATTTATTGTAAGTGGGCGTATAGTACTCTATTGGTAGGAAAATAAAATGATTTACTCTAAGTGACATGAAGTCATTGAAAGTTAAATAAGTCTGGTCTATCAATGCGCAGAACGAGGCATCCAATGTTGTATTGATGGGAAAAGCAAATGTTGTATTAAAGTAGGCATGATGCACAGAAGTGGGTAAGTAATGATGTGTTCCAAGAAGGATTCAAATTCGTACTAAAGAAAGCATAGAATAATATATTGCTAGAAGGATTAAAATATGTACTAAAGAAAGCATGGAATAATATATTACTAGAAGAATTTAAATATGCCCTGAAGAAGGTGTGGAATGATATATTGCTAGAAGGATTAGAATATGTACTGAAGAAGGCATAGAATACTATATTACTACAAGGATTAAAACATGTACAAGACAAGAAAAAGAATAATATATTACTAGAAGAATTAAAATATGTACTGAAGAATGCAAAGAATAATATATTACTAGAAGAATTTAAATATGCCCTGAAGAAGGTGTGGAATGATATATTGCTAGAAGGATTAGAGTATGTACTGAAGAGAAGGCATAGAATAATATATTGCTAGAAGGATTAAAATATCTGCTGAAGAAGGCAAAGAATAATATATTGTTAGAAGGATTAAAACATGTACTAAAGAAGGCATAGATTAATTTTTTGCTAGAAGGATTAAACTATGTACTCAAGAAGGGAAAGAATAATATATTGCTAGAAGAATTCAAATATTTACTGAAGAATGCAAAGAGTAATATGTTCCTAGAAGGAATAGTTAGTGCAATGGAGAAAGCATGGAATGATATATTCTTCAATGTATCAAATGTACTTTGGAAAGCATGGTATTATGTATTGATTAAAAGATAATGTTGTTTACTAAATGGCAACTTTAAGTTTTATGCAAGAAGTTCTGAATTGTTTGCATTTAGGAAGTGGTATAGAGTTCGAATGCAGTAATTATGTATATAAATGAAAGGTTTGCAATACCTATGCTGTATCGCATGAACCAACGATTGAATACTTGGTAGCTTAATCGATGTATGCAATTGAGGACCAATAAATGAAATGTGTATCGATGGACAATTTTTACGGAATTTGATTGTTAAGTGATAATAATTGGAGAAGTCATGAAGAAATGAATGTTAACCACTCAAATTACGACGCAACGTGAAACATCTTTCTACTAGTTACGGAACATTCGTACTTCAATGTGTGACCGTTGTCACTCGTTCCCATTTAATGCAGACATAAACACGATTGTCTTGTGATCAATACTATCGGCCACAGACATCGATTGTTGCCACGAAACTAGTCACTAATGGTAAATATTTGATTTTTGAGCACACGAAAGAAGTCATTAGTGCATGCGTCTCTCTTATTCCTGTTTCATTTAAATCTCCACCCTGAACTATAGTATCACGCAATTATGCTAGAAATGTCAAGTATGATGATAATTGAACACTTTTTGTCGACATCGAGTGGATGTTTATATTTTCCAGACTGCACCTATAGATTGTTTTACCATCTACAAATAGCTCAGCAATATGGTGATTGAAAGTCCATGTTCTTATTTCTGTTTTTATTTTCATTCCAGTTTTAATGGTCCCTTTTGAGGTGTTTTTTTGACGACTACTATTTCCACAAAACTATTTCTTTGGTAAGCCACACACTTGACCTGAGTGGGTGCAAAGCGCAATGCATGTTCATTCACAGCTGATGAGGGCAACAAAAGCAGGTTTGCAATAAATGACGTTGCAACAGAGTAATGAACATGATCTTATTCAATGGATATGACTAGAGGGGTCATTGTTGAGGTAGAGGTTTTTGGACAATCAGCCATATAACATACGAGTGGTCATGTTTTCGTCTTTCTTGTCTCCAATGTTTTCCAGAATCTGAGAATTACTCACATGTGCTGATGGTACATGAACATTTGATCTGTACGCATTAAAGAAAACATTTGTCCATTTCCTTAGTAGACTCGAATCTTTAGTTGTGCAACATGCCCTCAACTTATTGAGTTGATCATAGAAAGCCTCTATGAATTTACAGATAAGGAGTTGGATGATAAAAGGATTAGCTTTCTTTTTCTAAGGATCATGAGTTATAGCCATGTGTGAGATAAACGGGAATTATTTCTGGCAGAAAGAAGCGTAGAGAAGTGTTGTCTTGCAAGAGACCTTTCTGTTGCTGCTTCGATTACTCAAACATTATTTACGCTCATTTCCAAATTGTTGAATTCTGGTAGCAAGGGAATGAAACCATCGAGATCTCTTCGTCTTATGCTATTCCTTTAATACCGCAGTAAGATACGTTGTTTTACAGACATGATCACGGAGATACAGGAGTGGGTACTAGTCCAATAGCCGGACTCAAAAGATATTAACCTTGACTTCAGCATTAATTTTATGGAAAGTTTGAGAACAAATGTCAGCAAGAGATAATTGGTCTTACTTGTAGTCAGCTGACAGGCAGTTCACATTATTCAAGAGGTTTTATTTACTGTGAAAGTCAAGAATTAAGCTTTGGAAAGCAATTAAGAATTGACTATTGTAATTCGTGATTTTAAAAATTATTTGCCTTTTTGCACACCAGTTACTTGAGAGATCCCATGATTTAAAAGCACCGAAGTCGCAAGATGTCAGGCTTTTATTTTATTACTCGTGAGGCAAAATTGACAAACAATCATGATCTTGAATCTTGTGAATAATCTGATCGTAACTCAAACCTACGATGTCGTCAAACCTTACTAAACATACGAGAGGAAGTGTTGATGGAAAGTAAATGCTAAACAACCGATATTGTTACATCAAGTGACAATCAGTCCACTGTACAATTGCCTTTTTCGTGAGCGTGAGTCGTATCGAAATGTCTTGATCACTTTTAGCACTTATCTCAGCTGTTCTGTGGCCTAAGAACTACACTATGTTTTGACATTACCCTTGTTCTTGGCCTCAGAGCGGTTTGTAGA
Source organism: Chironex yamaguchii (assembly GCA_024741275.1). Classification (NCBI taxonomy): domain Eukaryota; kingdom Metazoa; phylum Cnidaria; class Cubozoa; order Chirodropida; family Chirodropidae; genus Chironex; species Chironex yamaguchii. The sequence continues at coordinate 7,282 of JANTCA010091278.1, forward strand.
TAGCCACTTTTTTGTATGCTTCAGAATGTGATCACTTTGCTACAAATATATCAGAACTGCTAAGTGTCAATTATTTCATGTATTAATGTACTCTCGCGTACTATATTCGATTGAGGTAGTGTTGTTGTTATCTTACACGAATCCCATGACTTATTCCATTGAAAAGCGTGTTGTATTTATCCTGAATGACGTTGACTCAAATTGTCATTCTGTGCATTGATCAAGTTTGAATGCATAAAGTCAAAGTACCACACAATATACTCTCTTTGCTTCCATTTCGAAACTCACGATGAAATAAGGTGGATGAAGACATTGTTTATATACTGTTTTGTTCATGAAACGTTTGGCATGCATGTATAATATATTGCTTTGGAAATATGTATTATAAAGTATAAATATGATGTAATTTGACATCCTGTATGTATTTGTACACGTAAACAGCCTAACATGGTCAGTGAACATGCAGCTCCTATACACGCATTCTACACAAAGTCAATTATTTATTTGACTACTGTTCAATATTTTCAAGCTTGCCTTTATACTAATAGTGCAGTGAAACAAATAGCACTTTCGTCACTTCTATGAGGTGAATTCAAAATTGACAATCTCTATGTCTTCCTCTGTCACATAGAATCACTTGTTGTAGAGTAGGAAATCCATTACTAATGAAATCAATATGTTAACTCTTGCACACAGCCCATTGAGTATGTGTGTCGTATCATTGCTTTACTATTCTTTGTTTTGCCATTTTATAGCATTGAAAGTCTGACGTAATACATCTGTAAAACATAATAAGCATCATGACTACTAAACGAGGCAGCGCCAGACGCCAAAGACTGGCAAGGTGATTCGAATTTTAGAGCCACGCCCTGCTTCCAAAGCCACACCATTTGGTAAAGGCAAATCCCTTTGATAGTAAGCTGTGTAGGATCATATTTAAATTATCTAGCCGTTATCTGACGTCCTAGCACCCATTGATTTTCCCCTATGTGTGGACGACTTCAAAATCCACCCTGGCGAATATTGAGGAGGACACATCTTTTCCAGTCCTTCCCATGATGCCACCTCGAACTGCAAATGATTGTGTCCGACATCAATATGTTCTTTTCTGATTGGGCTGTCTTAAAAAGTAACACCCGAAAGATGAAGGGCATCAATTGAACCACACGACGACATTTCGATGACGTGATTTAACTAAGAAAGACTTCATCACATGATAACGCAGTAAGGTTCAACATGTGACTCCTTCGTCTTACTGGTAGAGAAAAAGTGTTGACGTAAAGAATGGATATGAACAGCTATAAATCATCGTTCTAGCTTTAAAATAAAGTGAGTAATTCAATGTTGGCTTTGTAAGGCAGACGATGTCAGCAATTTCCACTTCAGTCTCTTCTTTAACTTGTTTCAGTATTTGAAGAAACTCTGACTGATTACGTAGTCTCACGTCATTAACATTTGCAAGATGGTGTACGAAAGAGCGAGGTAAAAGTTGATAAGTGAAATTTGATCTTGCAACGCAATGATTGTAAAAGCCCGCCTAACATGAGACGATCATCATTCTAAACTCCATTTAATTGAATGTCTTGAACATGCGGTTGTTTACCAAGCTGTTGTTTGCATTCATGAAAACATGAAGTCTTTCGTCCTCCTTTTGTTTTATTCAACTAGTAGAGTTGTTTACATTTGTTTAAATCAAATACCTTAGCGCATGCGCGTATCATCGTCGGATATTGACTCAAGTTTGCTCTTTTGCTTAAATAAGGAGAAGACTTTTATTCTATTTTGCTGTCTCAAGCAGGCAGCTTAAAATGGAAGGAGCATTAGGGTGGGTTAAGTATTTTGGCCTCGTTTTGAATCTGTGCGAACAGAACTTCAGTAGTTAACAGACATAACGTAATTAACAGAATATAATACGATATATCACAAAGAACCATTGCTCTCCTCTCCCCTTTCGCTTGTCTGGGAAATTTGGTTATCGTCCTTTCACTTATAAAACAGTATGATCAGATTATTAATTGATTTTTTTAATATCTGAATCCTTGCCGTTTTGTAACCTACTTTGTATATACTATGAGAGCATTGTCGCGTCATGTCTCTTCAGCCAAGACAAGTAGTGCATTTTGTGTTTATTAAGGGACCATACGAAATGCTATTGGGTAAGATATATATGGTTTTAACGGGCAGATACATTGGCCCACCACATTACCCAATGTCATCTCATGGCTAATAGACCGCTTATTAGTACAGTGATGATCAAATAGAACAACTAATAGATCAAATAGATATGAGTGTTCTGATGAAGATAAAATCACTGTATAAAGGAAGGGTTTATTTTGTGAACCCTACACAATATTTGTACATTGAATATTGGCAATCTGAGTGATTTATGGAAATCGCCAATAGTGTACAAAAGTTATATATGACTCAGAAAATAACAAAAATAATGAAGATATATATCTAGACATTTATATAGCTGTGTACATCTGGTTATTGTATACGTTGTTGTTGTTGTTGTTGTGATAACGGTGGTTGCATTTGTATCAGTGTACGACTCCTTTTTGTGGTTTTGGTTCGTGGCAAAGATCCTTGTAAATTAAAAAAAGTTATTTCCAATAAAGAGAAAGAATTTGTGAATTGCATAAATAACATGAAGTTGATAAATCCAACATTTACAAGAATATATTTTTATGTTGATAAATCCAACATTTACAACTAGATTAGACTCAACCTAATACGAGAAAGGTCTAAATAAGATCTTAACCACTGAGCTATATAAGAAGAAATATGTTAAGCCTTGAAGATATTAAGATTGGCATGAAATGAATCTTCTTCATTACCTTGTCATAAGGGATTTTATGGTTCCGTTCATGTAAACATATTCTCCGTTTAACCCTGCCCTCCCATGAGACAGCCCTATTATTGCAAGAGATCAACCCTCTTTCATTTGATAACCCTCAGTTGACCACATGTGTTCCTCCCGGCAACAGGTAACTTGACAAGGAAACCACAAGATTTTCTTCAGCTGGCATCGTGATCGGATTTCCCCCGAAATAAAAGATTGCCGGCCAAGACCTCGCTGACATGCAGCTCATGTAACGCATACGTCAAAAACTATTTGCTCATGATTGTGTCTACTTTAATGTTAACTTAAGGGGTCATAAAATCAGCTCAAGAATGTTGCTGTCTGATTGCGGTCAACTGTTTGCCAATAACAGACTTAATCAATTGACGGCGTAGAGGTGAAATATGTAGTTGATTTCATGTAAGCTTACCAAATGAAATGAACAACAGTACAGATCAACTTAGGCTTCTGTTGCTCTAAATTAAAATCACTTCCTATTTCTTAAACATTGGTCACTCTGGAATGTCTTGTTTTGATAAATCCTTCAAGGTTGTCTGACGTCCTGAATTATAGACGCAAAATTGATATAAATCCTTCAGTTGTACATTTTCGTTTTAATGCAGAGTTGGCCACGTTAGGTTTCTCTTTCCAGTTAAAAGATAGGTCACTAGACGACGCTATCGTATGTTTCAGCATTGAACAACAAACGCGGCAATTATTGTACTCTGTCTACTTGCACTTGGTATTTTTCAGCCTTCTCTGTACAAAGGGTAGAGCAATTGAATCCACTACATAAATTAAGTCAATGGAAGGCTTGGTTTATTAACGTCAGTACCAAGATTGATCGTAGAGTGCAATATTTTGGTCAGACAAGAATAAAGCGAAGATATTTGAGCAGTTGTAAGTCTTAAGATTTTAAAGTCAGTTGCTATTCAATTTGAGATGGAAAAACTCTTTTTGTTCATGATAAGCTGGATTTCAGCCGTATGCTACCAGTTTCCTCATCTGGATAAAGATCCAACCAATTGTCAACCATTGGAAATCACTGCGTGTCGTAAACTTGGTTATAACAACACAAGAATTCCACCAGATATGTATCTAAGTATGCGGATGTCTGAAGTCAAGAGTTACATTTCGCTTTTAGACAAAACAAACTGTTCTCGTTTTCTCTTGTTCTTTCTTTGTACCATGTATTCCCCAGTATGCTTTGAGGGATACATTGGCCGTATTTTGCCGTGCAGATCAGTATGCAAAGATGTACACCGAGGATGCAACACGATTATCCGGAAGTTAGGTATTGAATGGCCGAGTGAATTGGAATGTCGTAAACTCCCTGAATACAACACCGGAGTCTGCATCCAACCAAGTGCCATTGTAGCAGGTAAGAATATCTGATACACTTGTTAATCAGGTAGAATATGGTGCCATTGTGCATTGCATGCCCATGCTAGATGCATTTTTCTGTAGTTGCTTTATCTTTTAAATCAATATCTGTAACTGCATATACACATGAGTTTCAAGTGATGTAGTATGAACACAGAAGCTAACTTCACATTTTATTCTTTTCTTGATTTATATTTTTCGTTGTTACATTGTCAAATGATAATGATCATATTCAATTGTAAAATGGTCGAAATTCTTTGGTTTCCTTTTCATTATACAAATGCCGTTTTACTGTCCATTTTTGTATTAAAAGTCACTGTTTAAAGAAAGCAAGATCACTTTGCAGTGAAATTTTCCAATGATGAGTGTAGTGTGTTATCAACAAGTCGTTTTATGCTTTCTACTGCATTTTTATCCAAAACATCCTATGAAATGACTTAAGGGACACCATAATGGTTTACTTGTGAATGAATAAAGCGTGTTAACGGCATATTTGTACAGTTAAACTTTCCTAAGTGAAGGTCCATAATTTCTTATACTAGTTCGAGTAATATAATGTTCACCAGTCATTTAAAGGCGAAGTATTATGAGGGATGTTGATCAGCTGTGAATTTCTAGTACGTTATAATTCTAAATATTACAAAGTATTAACGGACGAGAAGTTTCGGATAATTGGCACAGCTAGATCGTCCTTTCATCTAAGTGTATTGGAGTCTGTCCACATTAAAACAACAAAACCAGTATTATGCAGGCAGAAAGAGTTCGTTTTTTCACGTGGACTCTTTCAATAATGTTTTCTATCTTTATTTTCGCTTTCTTTGTTTCCTTTCTTGTTTATGATTGGCTAGTTGTGGTACATGTTTCGCATAAATGGGTTGCCATATACATATACTTTCCTTTCTGACGTTTCATATTCTGAGGAGTGTCAGACGAAAAAAGCTTTTAAGTATGATTTTAGCGCAATGTCGCAAATTTTCAAGTCGATTTAAAAATGTGATAGTGGAAGAAGAAAATAAGACAGAGAAGGAAAAAATAAGACCGTGGAAGAGGAAAATAAAGTGGAGAAGGAGAAAAGTAATATAGTGGAAGAAAAAATAAGATAGTGGAAGAGGAAAATAAGATACTGGAAGATGAAAACAAGACGGAGAAGGAGAAAAATAATATGTTAAAAGAATAATATAAGATAGTGGAAGAGAGAAATAAGGTAGTGAAAGAGGACAATATGATAGAGAAAGAGGAAAATATGACAGTGAAAGAGAAAAATAAGATAGAGAAAGGAAAAAAGATAGAGGAAGAGGAAGATAAGTTTGTGGAAACAAATTCGCGACTCGGGAGGTGCAAGGAAAACGGCTTCTTTGGCAGTGTTAATTGCCATTAACGAAATAAAAATTGAGTTTGATAATTATGACAATCTCAGCAACTAAAACAAGACCTAAAAAGATCTTCCCACATCGTGTGTGCTGTTAATGTCTCTAAGAAACTGGTGCTTCTTCAATATTGTTACTTAATCGCAGAAGAGTCAGATAGGCTGAGCTATACTAAAATTGCTCGTGTTGTTGATTTTTTCGTATTAAAAGGTAAGTCTTTTTAACTGGCTTTTAACGGCAACTGGCGACTTCTGAAAATCTTGATCCTTTGATACAAATGCTATGAACACAATACAAACGACAATAAGAAAGACGTAATTATCAACTTCACTAGCAAAATCAAAATACCAGTCAAAAGAAGTTTAGTTTTAATATTAATTAAAACAATTTAT
>JANTCA010091279.1:0-13264 GCA_024741275.1 Chironex yamaguchii
ACTACCACTACTACTACTATTACTACTACTACTACTACTACTACTACTACTACTATTATTACTACTACTACAATTACTACGGCCACTACTATATCTACTACCACCACTACTTCTATTACTACTACTACTCCTTCTAATACTAAAGCTAATCCTCCTCCTCCTCCTCCTCCTCCTACTACTACTACTACTACTACAATTGCTGCTACTGCTACTGCGGCTGCTCCTAGTACTGGTTGCTCGTAGAACTCCTGCTGTTGCTACTACAAATGGACATTTTCTATAGTCATGAAGTCCCTCCTATCTCAAAGTTTTCTTCCTTCAAGGATAGGTTACCATTGAAATTCCTTATTTCCTCTTCAGAGCAAAAAAATGTATCTAAGTCTTCGTAAATCGATTTTCCTCTATCTAAACGTCAATGCCCACTAGAAATATTCCCAGTCCATAAAACTGCCCCATTCGAGGTTTGGAGTCGTGATATCTGAAACAGTGACCTTGAAATGGGTTATCAAAAGACCAAGTCAGCACAGAGTGCTAATACTAGGGTCCCAAATTCTTTGTTCCCTCCGTAATCATCGAAGAAAACTCATTTAAGCCCTTAAAAATTTTAAGCTAGCTGGCTTTAGATGAACTTGTCCAATGATCCCACTGCTAGCGAGAAGAATATTAAGAGTTAGGCATGAAATATTTTTCATGAAATACTATTCGTTATCGATGGATCTCCTATTTTACAACAATACATTGCAACTTTGATTAGTCAGAAGAAACCTTTATCTAGATGTTCAACGCTTTGAGCTATTACTAGACACTAAATAACTCACAAATATTGCATCAAAAATTGTACACTCTATGTTTAGGACATCATAACCAGACTACTTGATGACAACTTGACTCGAAGTTTGTTGTAATATTGTTGTGTTGTCGTTACAAGTTACAATTTGCGTCATTATTGTATAAATAACAATTACATAATTATAATTACAATATAATAAATATATAAATATCAGAAGTTACTTATAAAGAAAGACGTATTACTATGTCATAGCTTGTGCTAATATTATTTTAAAACAGATCTAAATGGTTGATTTAAGCTGTACTTTGAAGGGAGAACACGACTGCTCTTAAAAGTGTACATTACGTACTACCATGCCCAACAGAAGATTGACATATCTGTAGACACAACTTGTATGCAAGAATCTACTCCACAAGACCAGTGAGGATAGTAGCAAATGACATGAACAATCTTAAAGGTGGAGTCGTTTCTGTCAGTCAAGGAAAGAAGCTATCCTTTTATAACAAGTGCGCAAGAAACCTGCCTACTTATATCCTTTAAATATTTCTTCCCCTTAATTCCTTTTACTTCAGTTCTATGGATATTGCTGAAAGGTTTCTAGTCATGACAATTAGCAACAGCAGTTTCTTGCAAGCAAAAAGCTATACCGATTAGAGCGTGAGTACTAACAGACGGACAATCATTTTATGCATTTTAGGCGAAAAGAACAAAGAAAAATGTTGCTGTATAGACGTGCTGGTTATCAATCGGCACTTAGTCATTTTTTGTGTCATTGTCTCGTGTTAAAACTCGTTATCGTTGTATGATGCTTTCAGCTATAAACTGGAACAAATCTTCGCTTCTTAACACCATTTTAACGATCTACTTTATGGCTTTAAGGTTTAATCAAATTACTTCCCCTGAATAACGAAGATTGTTATTTCTGGGATTTTGCGCCTGCTAGTGATTAACTTTGTTCCAGTTCGAGCGCAGATATTCAATTCACCAGGGTCAGTAAGGTATCAACACTAAACAGCAATTGAGCATCAAAGTCATATCCACAAAGCCTAAACTACTTATAAGATGCTACTCTTGAGCATAAGATTCAATACCTTTATCTTTAGTATCAACAAAAGGAATGTTACCTCTAACACCATGCCAACGAGTTTATATGTCAAATACTAAAATGTCACCAGGACATGACAAATCTGTCATACAGAAATTTAATCATAAGACACAAAATCCGTCAACAAAAATTGAGTTTGTAAATACTGTATGCTCACTGGAATGAGTTTAAGGGCTTAAATTTGCTAAGATCACTCTTGAAGGTCAAAACAGCCCCTTGCTATCCGTAACTACACTGTATAGACAGAGATCACTTTCTGGTATCACTGAGCTTATATTTTGGCTTTGGTTTGCTTAAAGGAAACATGTCAGGCCGACCTTCGAATAAAGCTTTCATCGCGATTGTTGAGCGGGCCATAGAAGATGACTTAATTCTACTGGTTGTTCTCCTTGTGTTTATAACGAATAATGAAAAAGGATCGCCCTCTTTGAAAGGCAATTTTACTAAACATTTGGCTTCGGAGTTCTCTTTGTCATGAACCAAAATTAAATGTGAGCGTAAACTCTCTATAACGTTTGGTTCCCTACTTAAACAAGCAACCATAATAAGGTAATGAAAACACAACTTACCTCGAGCACGACCATGTTCTTTATTAGTTGTATTGCTCACAAAGCCATATAGCGATGTTCGTAGTTTTATGGATATTCTTGGTACGAGGTATGATAAGGGGAAAGGAAGCCACACAACGACAATTTTAGTCTAGGTGACATAAGTAAGCATCTCTCTCTGAAGAAAACGACTATCACTCTGGTTTTGCAACTAAAGTTGTCTTCTAACACAAAAGACTAAGATCCCATGACATCTGAATTAAGACACTAATCTCATCAAGAAAAGTCAAATGCTTTCAATGTTAGCTCATGGGGCGCTTTCAGTCTTAAAACTATGCGATTTAAACGTTCGGACATGCTGTCTAATTTGAATAGTAAAGAATAATAGATCAAAATAGGGGGCAACAAAGAAATGTTTACGATGTTTCAGTTCTTTATAAACTTTGAACTCTTTCTAATCGTGCTGTACCTTGGTTCCAGTCTCCTTCAAAAGTATATCTTGCAGATAAGCGCAATAACCGCACATCATGCATTTTAATGTAAGGCCTCATCTGACACTATTAACGTCGATGACGTTCTGTATGGCCTGGGCTTTTCATACATCTAACAGTCGGTTCAGCAACCCCCTACTATATCACTCAATAGCTCTCAGTTAGACACGATGGGCATACTATATTCTATAATTCTGCAGAAGAAATGACGTCTTGTCAGGCATAGTTTTCTTTCTATTCATTTCCCTTGATTTTCTGTAGATCATTCTGCATGACAAATAAAAAGTGGGTTTGCTTAGACATATCTTTTATCACATATTAACAAAACATCCGTTATGTAGACTTAGGAAACTAAAATCGTATTGCCAAATCGTGAAAATGGCTGAGCTGTCATGCAGCGGAGGAGACGAGATATAATTGTAACAGAAGAAAGTAACTCGACTACATTTTGATGAACAGTATGTTAACTTGAATTGTTATGCAACCTTTCGTTACTGATAGCTAAAAGTGTTAAAGCACGTCTCCTCATCTAAACGAAGAGCAATGCTTGGTAACTAAGATAGTTAAGTGTCACAAAGCACGACGTTTAGTTGTGCGCCTCCAGTCATGTCTACTCCAGTTGTAACTCTGGGCATAGGGGATCATAATGTAGTTACGCATGGAGAAAGAACTATTCCTGTACAATGTGAAAGTAACATGTGTAAGAAGTGCATGCATACTATGCATCCGAGTGACCTCCCTGATATTACGTATATGTTACTGCTATTACGTAGATTATGCAATGGACTTTACGCAATCAATACAGAGAGCTGATACCTACAAAGGCAGCTCATGCCGACATATGAACCACTTTAAATACTATGACATTCTGTTTAAACATTTCCATGTCCCTGAAGTCTCTATTACACACAACATATGATATCAGAAATTGTATTTAGCAGATTCTTGCAGGATTTTGGACATCTTTATTCTTTCTCCTTTTGAAAATGCGCGACGACCTGATTACAATTCTTTTGTAAAAAACTACTGCACCTATGAGGTGGCGTTTTGACAAATGTTACTGAACTAAAGAAGACAGCATAAATCCAAGTATTTTTTTGCGGAAAAGAAGTTTATCCTCGTAGTTTTATCAAGATACGGCAACTTCAAAAAGACAAGAGAAGGAAAATGATAATGAAAAAATGGAGGAGGTCTCTCCTATAATCCAAGAAAGCTATTAATGACTAGGCGTCTAAACAAGACAAAAAGGCCATGAAAGACCACTGCTTGCCTTTATCAGTTGTCTCCTTCCTTCATATAATGCGCCTATAAAACATGAAGATCATTATAAAGGCACCATTACTTCACTATCATTTTTTTCCTAATAGCATTAATCATTATCATATTAGTTCCAACTGTCGTCATACTTGTACGAGCAATCTAATTTATTTCTCATAAACATATACATTTTAATTTCCCTAAAATTTTGGTTGATTCTCTGTTGTAAGATGAAGTTGACTGTAACAGTTTGATCTGAACACATTTTGGGCTATAGCTGTAATAACGTTAGGTCAGTGATAAAATCGAATTTCTAGAAACGTAACAAATCATACCCTATCATAATCTGACACCTTCATAAGACGGATAATGACTCAATGCACGACGTTATTTATAGTATAAGATCTGATACCGTACCCTTTATAAAGAGGACACCTATACCGCTGACTCTCTCTAAAAATTATACCTAACATTGGATCAAATAATACTTCGTCTACAGTTACTTTTCGTGAAGTGTACAAAGTGAGAACATTGATTACAGTTGAACAAATTATTTTTTAAGTTTTCTAAATTTTTGCTGCTTTTTCCTATTATTTTCAAACAAGGTCTCCGGCAATTTTGGTAACTCATAAAGATAGCTTTCTTTTAAACAAAAGTATGGTGTTTTCTTAGGATTTCCAGACCAAAACCAGTTTCTCTGTTTAGAGCTTTTAAGATGTAAAAGATAATGTGTACGTAAATTGGGATTTATGTCCTTAAACGTTGTCACAGGGAGGAAGACTTACGTATAGTATTCCACGAATCACGAATTTTACTTGAAATTTAGTTAATCTGTCTAGAAAACAGATACAAAAAATTGTGCAAATGGTGTCCACTTTATACAGATCAACCTAATATCGTTTTGTCTCCGTTAAATTTTTCTTCTTTCCACCAAAAATTAAGCATTAGATTGGATTATGACGTACATGAAAAATTTATGTATTTCCAACTACTTTATTTACTTTTCGACTCATGAAGTCTTGTCTCAACAAGTACTTAATATTTAGTTTAACAAATTCCTGGAGGATTTTTCCTTTAAAATATTGTTTGAAATTTGTATGTTAAGGAGCTGTAGCATTGCACAGGTAAAATTTTCAAAACCACGCTTTGAGATCGGAATTCTTTTTTCACGATAGTAAGGGCTAGTAGTAGTCATTTTATGGATACGTCAAAGTAACAATGCATATTTTGATGTTCACTCATGGCCAGAACATTTTTAAAAAGTCATTGCTATATGTTTGAATTTACTTAAGGAAACAAGATAATTCCACACTGTCTTCGTCTCCTAAATATAAAGACAATAGGATTAGTAATCTGGAAAGTGCAAATGTCAACACTAACGATAACAATAAAGAAAAAATATCTTATGAAACTAAAGGATACGAAAAAGAAAAGTTTTAAAAAAACAGTAAAAGTTTAGTAATACGGGATCAGTTCAATCATCACTTCTTTGATAAAAATGATGGTGATGATAATAACAATAATAGAATAATAAAAATCATAATTATCATAGTAACAAGAAGAAAAAAAAACTTTTACGATGATAAAACCAATCAATCTTCTAACTAACAACAGCTGGATATTTAAAATGAAAGCCGTATAAAACAAAAAATAAAATGGTTACAAACTATATGCTAAAAAGAACTAAAGAAAGAAAAGGAAGGTAAATGTTTCAGATCTCTAGTATTAGCATTGCGATCGATTCTTTATTCTTGTAGCAGAGGATGTAGTAACAGCATCTTAGGACTATGTTTTCTGCTGTTTTGGGTCCATATTCCAGAGACGATGGAACCAATACGCCAGGTACGGCTGTCGCCGTACCAAAATGTTTGAGACTTTTGTCAGGTTTTTATGCATTTTCGTCGGTTCATATAACATTCTACTTGCCTCGTCAGCTTGTACGCTCTGTCAAATGGCCAGCAACCGTTCACAGCTTTTTCCTTCTATACAGCCAAAAGAACAATTGATTGACGTCAGATTCAATCCTCAAGGACAGTTCTTCGTGACAGATTGTCAGTACCTTATTATATTCAACCCTGATAGACAGTTCTTCTTCATCTCTCTTGGCTAGTGAGTCAGCAGAAATATTACAAGGCCTCATGGCATCCCATAGCAAACATGGAAAGCAGTCCTTTTCATCCACCTGGCCTCGCAGAATAGGCACCAGCAATTTTCTCAAAGTGTAGCGAAGCATCTAGACCTTTCTTACGATCTTGGCTTCATCACCACAAATGGAAAATCTGAGTGCATTTTGATCAGGAGAGACAGGCAGCATATCCCTACACTTGCGTCAAAGCAATTGAACAGAACTAACTTTCGAAGAATAAAGCAGAAAAATCTTTTGTATCTGTTGGCTACACAAGCTAGAGTGATCCAGCACTCGCTGGTAGAGGATTTTATAAACACCAGTCTTGGGTACAGGTGAAATCACTGGCAGCGAGGTGATTGATGTCTGCCTTGGCGCCAGATGCGTATTAATCGGTAACGGCCAGGTAGGCATGGTGCTCAGCAGAGGTCAGACGCAGTCTGTCGAATGGTGAGGGCCTTTTTGGCCAAGCTAGTTGGCCATCGCAGTCATAGAAAGTAATAGCAGCCTACTATGACTATTTTCTGCTATAAACCTCAAAGCATGGAAAATTACTTAAAAACAAGTAGGAGATCATCAAACATAATAAGAATTCCTGGGGTTATGCCTGATGTAAATGCTACCAGGGAGAGAGCTGGGTTGCTTCAGAGAGCTACCAGTTATGACGGGGGTGTCTCAAGCCAGTCTTGGAGGACTCTTCCTGACGTTGGTGGACTTTTTGGAGTTCCTTCAGCTTCTAAAATGAAAGAAAGAAGATTCAAGAAGAAACAAAAACTACACGTTGGAAAGTGGAATGTTTGAACTCTCCGAAAGCCAGGAAAGCTGAAATTACTAATCCAGGAACTGGCACACCTTGATGTGGATGTGTTAGGCATGTCAGAGGTGAGATGGACTGGTGAGGACCACTTTACATCTGATGGTGGGTCAATCGTCATTTATTCAGGAGGGGAGCAGACACTGTACGGAGTTGGTCTCATACTACGAGGAAGAGCACAGAATAGTCTGATTAGTTACAACGCCTTATCCGATAGACTTCTGCTGGTCAAATTAGACACAAAACCAGTTCCAACAACAGTTATTCAAGTCTATGCACCAACCTCTACAAGATCGGAGGAAGAAACGGATGCATTATATAACCAATTACGTCTGTGCTCGAAGAGACCAAACCCCGAGAGATATGTATAATGATGGGGGATTTCTATACAAAAGTAGGAGAAGGGCTAGACCAGGCAAGTGGAATTGGGGCTTTTGGCCTCAGCACTAGGAATGAAAATGGTCAAAGACTAACAGAGCTGTGTAGGTCAAATAACTTTATGCTAACAAATACTATGTTCCTTCACCATAAAAGGAAAAGATACATATGGACCTCTCCAGACTCCATTACTTGGAATCAAGTCGACTATATAGCAATTAGCTAGGCTTGGCATACAAGTGCTTTGGACTCAAAGAGTAGACCAGGAGCAGATTGTGACACAGACCATACCCTGGTATTGTCAAAATTAACAATAAAAGCATTTCGAAAACGGCAGCCAAACCCATGTATACGTTATGATGTGGAACAACTTGCAGAAAATGAAGACATTAAACAGCAATATACTGTTGAGACATACAACCGTTTTCAAGCGCTTCTAGATAGCATAACTGAAGAAAGCACCCCAAAGCAGCTATGGGAAAATATCGAGAAGGTCTATAAACAGGCAGCAGATAGTACTTTAGGGAAAATCAAGAGGTCGGTGAAAAAACCATGGATCAGAAGGGAGACACTACAGTTGGTGGATGAGAGAAGAGCTACACGCAAGTTAAACAACACGGAGAGATGGGAACATCTAGATTAAGAAATACAAAGGAGAGAATGGCTGAACGAACAATGCGAACAAATAGATCAGTTTGACAGGCAGCACAAATCAAACGCCCTTCCCAAACAGATCAGAAATGTAAAGAACAACACCTTGAGGAGTAAACAGATTTTTGTAAAAGATAAACAAGGTAGACCTTTGACAGATCCATCAGAAGTTTTTGCAAGGTGGAAAGAATATGGATCTGAGCTGGTCAGCAAGCTTCCAAATGAAAACTCACCCCATCGACAACACCCTACTCATGACAATGTGAACGAACCACCACCTTTGTTAAGTGAAGTGGAAGAAGCTGTATGCTTGATTAAATTAGGAAAATCACCTGGCTAACATGGCATCCCTTTACGAGCTCACCAGCCATGGTCATCAAATTGGATTAAAAGCCCTACATGTCCTTTGCTGTAAAATATGGAATAGCAGAGTATGGTCGGACAGCTGGAAAAAGCAAGAGTTTGTTGTCCTACATAAGAAAGGTGACACAATGGAGTGCTCAAGCTATAGGACAATCTCGTTAACCAGCCATGCCTGCAAGATTCTGCTACACATACTACTGAGAAGAATGAGGAATAATATTGAATCTGAACTACCAGATGAATAGGCAGGGTTTAGGAAAGGAAGAGGAACAGCCGACATGCTTGCTCTGATCCGAATACTAATTGAAAAAGCGATAGACATGAATTTAGAGGCACTATTGACTTTCATAGACTACAGCAAGGCTTTCGACAATGTTAGCCATTCTCAACTATTTGAAATAATGAACGACATGAGTTTTCCTCCTCATATTGTGGCACTTTTTAGGTCTCTGTACCACAACCAAACAGCAGTCATCAGATGGAATAACTGAAGGATAGAGGAATTTGGAATAGAAAAGGGTGTCAGACAAGGTTGCGTATTATCCCCACACCTTTTCAGCATTTATACAGAGTCAATCATGAGAGAAGCGAACATTGATGATTTCAGTTTTCATGTAGCCGGATTGCAACTGAGCAACGTCCACTACGCAGATGACACTGCTCTTATAAGCCACAGTAAAGCTGAAATGGCACAACTCTTAGAAAGAAACAACAAAGCTGGAGAGCAGCGCTTACCAAAATTAAATGCCAAGAAAACTAACATTATGCCCTTTGGCAAAATGCCAAACGATGCAACGATAAGTGTAAACAACGAGATTATTGAGAGTGTCACTCATTTTAAATATCTGGGTTCTGTAAAGACAAACTACGGTGATTGCTCAGGAGACATAAGCCAACGCATTGCTATGGCAAAGGCACGAATGTTGGAGCTCATAAATCTATGGAAGGACAGAAGTATGTCATTGTATTTGAAAATGAAAATTTTGAAATCACGTGTGTGGACAGTTATGACATATGGAGCAGAGGGCTGGACAATTAAGGTAAAAGATGAAAAGAAGGTCAGTTCAACAGAGATGTAGTTGTGGCGACCAATCGGATAGGAGCATTCTAGAAGAGCTGGGGGTCTTTTGGTGTTGTTATGAAGAGATAGCTGACATACTTTGGTCATCTATGTGGACCAGGTGGCTGTGAACTAACCAGAAGAGTGCTGTTCGGTAGTCTAGAACGTCACCGAAGCAAAGGAAGGCCCCATCGGCAGTACGCTAATGACATCTGCAGGTGGACGGGCAGGAGCTTGAGAAATTGTATGCGGACAACGGAACATAGAGGGGGTGGAGAGTAATTGTCCAACATGCTTTGGAGGCTGCCAAAGGTCTAATTTGACCATGTCGAGGAAGAAGAAGAAGCTCTCATCTTCGAACAGAGATGCGAATCTAGCGCTTTAAATTCTTTCTGCACACCACAAGGACATTTTTTAAGCTCAGGCTCATGAAAAATCTCTTAATCGACAGTCAATATAGAAAATAATATCCAATATACGTTTTTGGCTCGACAGGCATTGTCACTACATAAAACCAAGGCCGATTTTTATTCTAACTTCAGTCAGTAACAAATAGGTTCGTAATTCCATTCAAAACGAGACGACGAAGGTGATGGCATTAAAAATTCTTCGGGAAGTTGCTGAAAATCTGCAAAATACAGATTTTATTTGTTGGTGTGTGATGAGGTGACGGATGAATCCAGGGTATCACATTTGGCCAATTTATCACATTGTATCAGATGGGTAGTCGCACCTTACAAACTTATTGCCCTACTTAGACTAAACTCGAGGCTAAATAAATGTCAAGAGCAATGCAATGATGGGTGCAGCACCATGTCAGGGCACCCAAACGGTGTTGATGCACACTTAAGGAGGAGGAAAAGAGTGCATTTTATGCACATTGCTATTCACATTCTCTGAATCTAGCACTTGGGGACAGCTTGCAAAATTTCATGGTTATTAGGAGATACTCTTGATAGACGTTTGAGTTAACAAACCTCATAGAAATGTCACACAAAAGTGAGTCCAAGATGGAAGAGATGCAAAATACAAAAGTGGTCGAGTTGCGATCTGCTTTCACTGACACCGGCATTGAAGATGATGAAGACAACACTCGCTTCGCGGTGAGAAAAGCATCTTCAATTAAGACGCTTTTCTAAACACTTTGACATCGCATGCGGAATGTTTGCTCTCAAACTAGGTGGAACTTGACGAGCTGCAGGGTTGGGCTATTATCGACAGGTCTGACCCCACTATGAAGGGAAGAATTCAAAGTATCAATAAGCTTAGCAAAGAGCTTTCGTTTTGTTTCAGATTTCATCTTGCAGAGACAAAACTGAGAACACAGAAAACCTCAGCAAAAGCTTGAAAGGAAGGCAAACGACAGCATTGGGATCTTGATCCAATGCTGAGAAAACAGAGAAATCTCTGTATTCAATTTGCTCGGACGAAAGTCTCAAATTGTTTGATGACAAAGTGTTGTAGTTTGCAAAATTGCACAACATCAATAAACTGGTTCTCCCAAGAAAAATGAATGGCCAAAAGAGCAAAATGTGTTATGGCAATGCCATACTCAATTATCCAAACACAGCAACACAGGACTACAGATGGAACTATTCTGAGGCATTGGACTCGACAGTATTTGTTTTATCAAAGAACATTGCGATCAAGATGACTTTCTGACGTATAACACAGGCAAACATTTAGTGGTCAATGTGGCAAACAATGAAGATTATTCAAGAGAAATTTGTTCCATCGTTGATTTCTTTGACAGCAATTTTTTGCATAATGGAATGACGCATAGCTAAAGTCATTATTCCATGTTCTAACGGTAAAAGTTATTATCTCCCATGATGGACGTGAAAACACATGGAAATAATCACAAAATGGCGAACTGCTTGAGGTGATAAAATTGATTATGTTGTTCATTGCAATGCCTACAAAAAGTGCAGGAATTGAGCACATTTTAGTGTGATGAGACGTATTTGCACATAACTGAAAACGAATATAACCCAAAGCTGGCTGAATAACATCATCAACCCTCCAATACTACGCAGAATGATACTGATATTACAGTACATTATGAATTTGCTAGGAGACGTGGTACACAGTTGAGTCTCCAAGTTAACGGCCATTTTCTATGTACTTCGTGCAACAGCAGCTACATGTAGCAGTGTTTTATATTCTTTGCCAAACGAAGGCCGGGAAAGTTCCGTTTGACCCCATAATATCATAATATTTCTTGGTAAGAAGAGTGGTATTTAGAGACCTAATTCTAAAATTAAATATATTTTCAGGCATTGTGGGATTAGACCAAAGTGAGAAGAAATTTTATTGAATACTTTTGACAGGAAAAGTGAAAAGCATCCTTTGGAATAAAGGATTGTTTTCCATTCGCTCTTGTTTCTCCTTTCTAATTAATTTTGATACAATCGATGTGCCATTAAATATATTACTTTTGAGTTTTTTCCTTTTTTTGTCTCTTCATAAATTTTATTAACGTCATACTTTGTGAGCTCTGTTAGCAATTTCTCTACACATTTTGGCATTAAATTAGCTTTTTAGATGGTTTGAAGTTGTTAATACCAGCACAGATCCAGAAATTAAGTTAGCACAGTCTTCAACAGGTTTAGAAAGAAAAGAAAAGGCAAAGGAGCACTGTGAAGCAAGTCATGAAATTTATCCCAATCATCAACCGTAATTACAACTGAAAAGTGTAGTATAAACTGATAGCTGATGATCTTTAGGGCACCGCCTAATTAGAACAACATAAACCACAACAAGATCAGATCCAAGTAGATGAGACTCATAAGAATCCTTATACATTTCAGCGTTTGAGTCAAGAAGAGATCAAGGAAAGATGATTAGTACAATCAGCACAAATCCATAGATCGAGTGCATTGATAAGGAGCAAAATTCTAATGCAAGATGCGTTTGTGCCATGAGAAAGCGCAAGCTGCTGTTCTTGATGAATATTGAAATCCCGAAAGACAAAGATATTTACAGGATTTTGAATTAGTAGAGCATTGTTTATACAATAAGGACTGAATGACAGAGAATTTTGATGAAATAGATGAAACAAATTCCTTTCCAGTAATACTTCAAATATATTAAATACATTAATAGCAATAGTTATTTCTCATTGCAACTGCCGTATCTTTAGCACTGTAGTCCCAAAATACGTGCAGGGTTAATACAATTCCTTAATGGCGACTAGAGAGTATACGTGAGCTGCGGCTCAACGAGAAGAACCTCCATGTGGTGAGCCGTGGATTATGCTGTCTCAGCATGAAGGAATCTTCTCAACCGACACGTACCGATCTCTTAATTTCTTATTTTTTGGGGGATCACAAAACTACCCATGTTTTTTTCGTCCAGCAGTACTCTCGGTGTAAGTACCACCTTTGACTTCGTCAAAGTTATTACATAGGATTGTAGAGTGTACTGCGGGAAACGTCTGATGACTGCGTATGTTACATGTGCCCTCACTGGGAAGTTTGAGATTCAGTGGCGTTCGCTAGGTAGCTCGTACGGACGACCTAGACACTTAGCCACAAGGCTGACCTGTAACATTCATACATACATACATACATACATACATACATACTACGTATGCACGTACAAACATACATGCATACATACTACGTATGTACGTACATACATACATATATACATACATGCATACATACATACATACATACTA
>JANTCA010091280.1:0-13264 GCA_024741275.1 Chironex yamaguchii
AAGAGAATGCAGTCATCTTTTGTAGCTTTATGAAGAAGTTGTGGATGGAGGCATCTTAGATGACCAAAGGACTCACCGAATGCTTTCTCGATATCTCTGTACTCTCTTATAAGCCTGTCAATGACCTTGAACATTTCAATGCGGTAATGATATTTGAAAGTGTGAAAAGTGGCATTACATACATTATCATCAAACCAAAATGGAACCCTTCATGGCCTATATCACTTTGAATACCCTGCTTGTGGATTGATTCCATATTTATGACAATGAGTAAGGGCTGTTTCTATAACTCCATCAATTTTACCTTCATCTCTTCGAATGCTCTCGAGTATTTCAGCAGTTTGCCTTATCAAGTTAAAACCATTCACTAGATCAAACTCGATCTCTTGCACTTCCATCACCTCTTGTTTTAATGCAAGCATAACATTCTTGAAGAAAATTAAACCTAACATGAATTCGAACTCCTCAATTTTTTCACAAGGTAATTCACGGTAAGGTTTGCATCATGATCATATTCATTCAACGATCGCATTTCTTCAAGCAGATCAATTAAACGTTAATGGCACGACCATACGGCTCTTATTGCTTCAGCTCTTCTGGTCCATCTTGTTTGCGATAGGCTTTTTAAAAGCGATGCACACTGCAGTACCATACATCATCTTTGTATCTTTCAAAGCAAGAAGTACTTTTATTCATGACGTTGTACAACTGTTGGAGAGTAGAAAAGAAATCATGCTTAGAGACTCATTACAAGCATGCTCTACACAAGGATTAGATTTATGTCCAAGACATGGAATATATGGAACTTTTCTTTGCAGACGCTTAGAAAGCTTTGTTTGAGCGTCCCTGTAGACACCAGACATGGACGCAGTGGTATCATAGCACTGGAATCTCAATCCACTTGTTGGAAAATTTAGCTCTTTAATGCACTGAATGACCATCTTGGATTAGCCATCTCCACTCTTGTCTGATAGTGTTGTGATCTTGAGTGAACGCTCATGAACCTCGAAGTCCTCAGTTGTATATCGGATTATCAAAGACATATGGTCCTTGTGACTCACGTCTGGTGTAGTATCTGCCATTATGGAAAACGGGTCATTGGCGTACTGGAGCTCGAAGATGGTGTCGCGAGAGGTCTTTGTTTTGGCCTGTAGGCGCCGAAGGTTGAACAAGCTGCCGTCCATCCTGTAGGTGATTGAGATGCTGTCGTCAGACGACATGTGTTGATGGGATGTGAGTGTCACGGCCACAAGAAAGATGTTGAAGAAGACGGGTGCAAGCACACAACCTTGCTTCATGCCTATGTTCACGCTGAATGGGTCTGATGCAGAGACCCCAACAGTGACTTTGGCCGACATGCCGTCGTGGAGCTCGCGAAGGGCCTGGAGGAACCTTGACGGGTTGCCAAACTTCTCCAGTATGGCCCAAAGCAGAGGCTTATTGACAGTGTCGAAGGCCTTCATGAGGTCGATGAAGGCGAAGAAGAGGTCTTTGTGCTGTTCCCAACACTTTTCCTGCAGGAGCCGCGTGATGAAGATCATGTTGGTTGTGCTCCTCTCTCAACGAAACACTGTGACTCGGGAAGGACAACGTAGACGACCTGATGGAGGAGACGGAAGAGCATGTTGCGAGCAAGGACTTTGCCCGCTACCAACAGCAGAGAGATGCTCCGACTGTTACCGCAGTCCGCCTTGTCTCCCTTCTTTTTGTAGATGGTGACGATGTTGGCATCCTTCCACTGTTGCGGGAGAAGGCCAGCCTTCATGTCCAGGAGATAAAGTGATGGAGGCGGCGGAGCAGGCAGTAACCACCGAGCTTAAGCAGTTCCCCTGGAAAACCATCTGGGCCTGCAGCCTTGTTGTTCTTGAGGCCGGCGACGGCCTTCCACACCTCAGCGAAGGACGGTGTGCTGTCGTGCACAGTGATGATGGGCATAGAAGGAAGCTGCTGAATGATGGAAGGCTCGGTGATGTTGACCTTGTTGAGCAGTTCTCTGAAGTGCTTCGACCAGCGGGAGAGAATGTCCTCACGATCCTTGTGGTGTGTGGTGCCATCTCTGCTATGTACTGGGTGTGTGGATCTGCATGGTGTCCCGTACATGGTCTTGACTCCAGAGTTGATCTGGTGGAAGTCATTGGCATCGGCGAGCCCTGGATCTCGCGGGTTTTGTTGGTCCACCAGGTGTTCATCATTGCCCGAAGCTCGCGCTGAGCACGAGCATGGAGAACTGACCAGCGGGACTGGTGGACAGCCGAGGAACGGTGATGAAGTGCAGCAACATGCGCCTTGTTCTTCTCCCGAAGCAGGTGGTGGATCTGCTCATTGTTTTCGTTGAACCAGTCCTTGTGATGCCGTTGTGATGTGTCTAGGGCGGCTAGTGCAAGAAGAGTGCACTGCCGCAGAAATGCCCTTCCACTCTGTAGTCAGGTGAGCCATGGTGTAGGTGTCGGGTGACTGTGGGGTGGCCATGTTGGGCAGCGTGTCTGCAGTGATGCGCTTCAGGTCCACCATGGCTGCAGGGTCACGTAGCGCATGGAGATTTAGCCGAGGGATCAGCCTTGTCTTGCGCACAGGCGGGAGGATGTTGAGGTGAAGGATGCTCCTGATAAGCCGGTGATCGGTCCAGCAGTCGGCACGCCTCATCGCTCTCGTGACCAGGACATCTTGGATGTCCGACTGGCGAGTGATGACATAGTCCAGCAGATGCCAGTGCTTGGGCCTGGGGTGCATTCGTGACGTCTTGTGAGAGTCTCGCAGCTGGAATACAGTGTTGGTGATGGTGAGTTCATGTTCCGTGCATAGGCTGAGGAGACAAAGGCCATTGCTGTTACAGTTGCCTATCCCGTGACGACCAATGACGCCCCTCCAAACACGATGGTTGGAGCCCACTCTGGCATTGAAGTCACCCAGCAGGAGGATCTTGTCGCTGCGGTTGATGCGGCTGAGTGTGGGATGGAGAGTCTGGTAGAAGTGATCCTTGCTGTCCTCGTCCGACGTCAGGGTTGGCGCATAGGTGCTGAGGATGGTGGCATAGCGACCTCTCACGAGGGGCAGGCGAAGAGTCATGGTGCGTTCATTTATCCTGATGGGCGTCTCGCTGATGGAGTTGAGGAGGCAGGGATTTGATAGCGAAGCCAACTCCGTGAATGCGGTGGTCGTCTGCTGGCAGCCCTTTCCAAAAGAAAGTGTATCCTTCATCAACCTCAGTGAACGATCCTTCGTCAGGGAGTCGGGTCTCGCTGAGTGCTGCAATGTCGATGTTGTATCTTCGCAGCTCTGCAGTGATGAGTGCTGTGCGCCACTGAGGGCGCTCCGTGTTGTCCTTGTCCAGCATGGTCCTGATATTCCAAGTGGCGATCTGATATCGCCTATGTCGTCTGTTGCTGTTTCGACCGCAGGTATGGGATGTCCTGGTGGCTGTAGTTTCCCGCCCAGGAGGTTGTGGAATAGACAATGTTTAGGCCACCTTTTCTAGGCCCTCCCCATTTGGGGTGAGCAGTGCGGATCCTGAAGAGGGCTGCTCAGTCGTCCAGGAAGCTGCCAAAGAATGCTGCTACTCCAACCCAGCATCTAGCGACCAGCTATCCTGGACCGCCTACATGTAGGTTGCCGACTGGGGGCTCCCAGCTACTAAATTCCAGGGTTTGCCCCCGTCGCCTGCATCCCATCGCCGCAGGACTCGGAAGAGAACTTGTGCTGCGACAGCTGACAGTGATACTTGTGCTGCGAAGATTAAAGTGGAGGGAGGGCACACCACTTCGATACACTATCTTGGCCACCCTCAGAGTGATCCGGTGGGATGGAGGTGGTCCAAGACGACCGGCTCTGAGGTGGCTGCAGGGACCCTGCCGGAGCCCCAGTTTGTAGGGGACCACCTAACGCTGAGCCCAACACGGGCTGAGGTTTTCCGTCGGGGTGGCCTTCCCTTGGGCAGGTGCCTTGCTGGGCTAACGGTTCCGCCAGCGGGTGTGGAATCAGGGATGTCCTTCCCCTTGTTGGGTTTCACGGCTCGACCCACCAGGCTGGTCATGCTTGCGGCCCCGCCTGTCGGGCTAGTCATACCTAGACCCGAGGCGCGGGGGAAGCCGAGAGCATGTCTTATATACCGCCAACCACTCGGACCCGTGCCGCGTTGGCGTTACCAACTTCGCACCATGTCCCTGATGAAACAGGCACACCCATATTCGTGACTAGGAGGTGCGGCTACAGAATTCCTCAAAGTCTCAGAGACGCACAGGGCAAGCCTAAGGCAGAGGATCTAAGCGAAGCAAATTTTAGTTTTAATTTATGACCGACTAGCATACTTTTACCTTAAATTTCTGAAGCAAGATAAAATGGTAGTTCTCAGAATGTGAAGTTAGAGGGTAACAAAAGACCATTGTGTCTATGGTTTAATTGAATCCTTGCGCTGCAATGACACAGGAAATGATATGATTGGAATCACCCGACTGCAAAGCTGACGCTGTCTAGCTCTTCGGGAAAGGTGTCACTTCTGCAGTCGAGAGACCTGGTTCTAAAGATCAGGTTATCAGAGTCTTGTAAAGACTGTTGCCCTGACTACTTCTTTCTTGGTGTTTACATGTTCACAGAAGCGTGTGGTGGTGAGACATTCAAAGTAACATTTATGACTACTTCAAACGTTCCCCATAAATAACTCTTCAAATATAAAAGGCATGAACTTAATTCATTTTATGAAAGTTTATTACAGAAAAGTTCTGTTTGTTAGTGATCTTACCATCAAGAATCCATTAATGACACATTTTGATGTAGAATGACTGCAATAGGAATCTCGATTGTTATATCCGTGGTCAAAAACTTCAGCTGGCTTACTTTTCAATCACCATCTTTCACGCCTCAATGACGTGGGAAAGCGAACAAACGGCTTAGAAATATGATATTAATCTGGCCAATTTGTGTAACCTTCAAACCGATTCTTGGATTTCGACACAGTAAGTTCTCAAATCATGGAATTATAATGATATACGAGAAGAATAAAGAGGATGTAAAATAACTATGGTAACAGTTGCAAACAGAAAAATGTTATGATGATCTTTTGAGCGAATGGTGCTGATGATGGTGTTCACCTGGCAGTCAATCTCTCTTACATCGCCTCCTTTGTACCAAAAGTGTTTGGCCTTTAGTCAACTGCATGTACTATAGTTACTATGTCGACACATACCTAATACGTTCGAAAAATACGAATAAGAGTTTTACATTGTAACCAAATATCCTGTTCCTAATAAGTACAGTGTGGTTCACTCCTTGTAGTTGACATTGGCAATGCATTGCAGTTTCCCTATATAGGGTCTTGCGATATTTGGAGAGATGTTGTCAGATGATTTTTAATTAGTAGTTTCATAGTTTTTTTATCTGGCACGGAAACGAGGCTTATTATCGTCTCACCGTTTTCATGTTCACCATCTTCTGTTCTTTTATCATTTTATTTAGAGTGACACATTCAAGCAGCATTTGTAATTGCATTTTTGTTGCGGCATATCGTAGCACAAATAGGAATGTACAGTACTAAGTCACATAGCATTCCTAAACAAGACCTATAGTCCATTGTAATAATAGATTACCTTCAGAATTTCTGACTGTCCTGTTCGACTAAAAGGAAGTTTACAAGTTCAATTTGAAACCTGAAAACATGCATGCTATGCCAATTTTTATCCTGAAGTTTAAGAAGTAAAGAATCCCATGGCATCCAGGAGGTCTGGTGAACAGACAACTCAAAAAAGACTTCCGGTGTAATCAGATTGCTTGCAAAACTTCTTTCTGATCTTCAGTCAAGTGCAGCAGACAGAGTGCAGCGGGATGGTGATGATGAGACAACACATTGTTAAATGCAAACTGTGTAAATTCATTTGTAGACAAATCACTCTTGTCGCACACCGTATAAACGAGACAAACTGATTATCACATGGTATCGTAGAGCATGAAACGTTGAGAACTTGAGGTCGTGAAGACCTCGGCAAATAGGCAGCTCGTTTCTAGCTATAAACTGAGTAGGCCTAAGCTACCGTATTTTTGGTGGTCGTTGCTCGTTGTTGCAATTGCTAAGGTAATGACATCTTTCACATGGATGTAGGAGATAGTTCTGCACGTGAATGTTTCCTTTAGTCATGTCTGGTTACGTGTACTATATATTCAGACATTGGATAGCCTTGATTGATTTTCACCTGAAGTAATTGCTCGTTGGCCTCAATTCATGATTTTCGTTGGAAATAATTCGGTTATGGAAGAATATCTACCCCGAAAATTGTAAAAAAGTCATGG
Organism: Chironex yamaguchii; assembly: GCA_024741275.1. Classification (NCBI taxonomy): domain Eukaryota; kingdom Metazoa; phylum Cnidaria; class Cubozoa; order Chirodropida; family Chirodropidae; genus Chironex; species Chironex yamaguchii. The sequence goes on from JANTCA010091280.1 coordinate 6,277, forward strand.
AGATATCGATCGCAAACGATAGCCGTGAACACGAAGCAGATCATTGTAGGATTGACATGTACACAAAACAAATACGTGAGTTGACACAAGAGCTTATCACTGCTAAGAAAAGTCTTGCTGTTGCGGAACAGCAACTCAAAGATGAACGTGCTTTGCAAAACCAAAGACTTACCGAACTAAGTGTACGGTTAATAGAAATTGAGGATGATATCAAGAAAGAGCAACGCAGAGTTAAGGCTCTTCTCAGGTCGAAAGAGAAGCAGCTTAAGGATAAAGACATTGAGATCGAAATGTTGAAAAGCAGATTGTCTACATACGAGGACGCTTTACCCCCAGTGACTGTCAGAAACAGAGACCCAGTCATTTGCGGTTCGAATGATCGAACTTACAGCGAGAACACACCCGTTATGAAATCACCACAACCAAAAGCAAGGGATTTCAGTCACTTGCTTTACCTGGACTTGAATACAGATCAGTCTGGATTTTGCCGAAGGTTCAGACACCGCGATCTTTCCCCAGTTGCTGAGGTGAGGGAAGATTTGGAAGATAGTGTTACAAGCCCCATTAGACTATTGCACAGTAGTCCGTGCAAACGTCGTCTTCCCCATGAAATAAACGAAGCGCTTGTACTGGATGAGAATGAGGTAGTTGATGCAGTTGACGAGGAATTGTCATCTGGTACTGCAACATGTATCATTATAAGTTCTGAGGAAGCTGATGCCTTGCCATTGAGTACACAGAATGACAACGAACAGTGCACATTTGGTACTGAGTTTAGTGATTTACCAGACTCCAATTGCAAAGAAGATGTCGCACATTCTCCTACCTATAGACTTGATGACCAAATGCCAAATGTTGATGATATACAAGATACTGTATGTGATGAGTGTAGGAACGTTGTTCTTGATGCTAACAAAGCTGACAGTTTGACAGAAGAACTACTGGGGTCAAGTTTTGATGAAAAACTAAAATTATCAATGAAGTATAGTATGGATGGTGTAATGGAATCTGTGATACACAGTTCTGATGAAGAAGGGAGACAGCAGATGCCCAAGTGGGAAGTACATGTATTGGATCAGGATGTCAGAAATACAAACTTTGAGAAGAGTGGTACAACTGTTATTGGTACAAATGGAAAACACCGCATTGTAATTGATGAGAGTAATTATGATGAGTTTTTTGATTGCCAAGCATCTGTTATTCCAGACTCAAAATTAATACAGGGTCAGGATTTTGACCTTAGATCCGGTCAGGAAGAGTCTTCAGTAAAATATAACTTAATTCAAAATGGGAACATGCAGGTATCAGATAACATAATAAATGTATTAAGACAGGACAGCATGAAGAATATTTATAAAGAACAAGATGAATGTAGTTCACAGAATGAAGATGAAGAGGAAGTTGAGTTTTTCATTGCCAATGAGCATAGTAATAGCAATCCATTACCTGAACCTATTATTAATGAAATAAATGAAAAATCAAGTGAAATTTTGCCAGTTCTACTACCAGCAAGTATTCAGTCAAATGAGAGACATATGAAGGCTGAGAATGTAAATGGGATTAATAGCACAAATGAGGAACTTAATGATATTCAATCGTTGGGTCACAAACTCCAACATTCATTATTGAGGACCCAAAATTGTGATTCCACCAACTCCTCTCCTTCCAAAGACATTTGGTGTGATGCAGTAGAAGGAGAGAGTAATTTAGTAGGAGGAAAAGGTGATCACAAGGTACCTATGATTGGAAATGAGGGACATGGTATGGTTAAAAGGATAAGCAAAGAGTTCAGTGTACATCCAACAGATCCACATGGTGATCAGACTTTAGATGAATATGATGTCATTGACATTGATGTTGATTACAACAGAGGTCCATAATGTTTGAAGTTGTGGTTTAAGGTATTTGAACTGAGAAAGTTTTCCACAATATCATTGGCAGTTTACCATTCGTCTCTCCATTAATGATAGAATCACACAAGGATATTTTGTAGGATCATATATGTTAGGATTATGTATGATACACCTCTATAGTTTTTGAATGCCTTGAAGCTTAGTTATTGCTGTACTTTCTACAATCAAGGGGAGGATATCACACAATCATTTCTATAGGATAACCTTTTCATATGTCTGTTTAAGAATGTATTTATGTACATTTATCATGCTTATTTTCTTGCTGATACACAAGACATCCTGTTTAGTTTCGCATCTAGGTGTGTTTTTTTTCCAAATTTCACTCCCACCTGAAAAACAAACTGGAGTTCATAAAAACTGACCTTAGTTAAGATTGGTTTAACATATGATGTGTTGTCACATCTTTTCTGTACAGTTTTGGTTGGATGTTATTGTTATCAAGTGCCTCTTAAACATCTCTTTGGGCTTCTGTCAATATTTGTAAATTGTATTTTCATCATTTGAAAGAGTGAAGCAGAGGCTTTTGCTTGGAAAATGATTATCATATGTCTCCCTGTATGACAAACAAATAAGTTAAACAGATTATAATTTGTCACAATGTAGATTGATGTCACTTCATTCAGATATTACTTTAACTGCATAGAGTATTATGAACTTACATTGATAGGTATTTTGTGGTTTTTGTTTGTGATGTAAGTTTATGCTGAGAACTAAGTTCTTATTTAGAGTAGACAAACTGTGTGTTGTGAATGATATTAGTTAATCATCCACGGTATAGTGTTTATTCTCAGGCATTTTAGCTAGCCATTTGTTTTAGATAGAATTCCATTTAAAATTGATGCCAGTCATTATTAGCCATATCATTCGCAAAGTTAAGTTCAAATTCTTTTGCTTTTTCAATAATTGTATTTCCATTCCATATTTATTGATTTCAAGAATGGTTAAAATGGCCCACAATGGAATGTAGACTTCTTTATTTGTACAAGACTTTACCTTTATATTGTTTATGGATTCCAGTGTGTGGGAAACAAGGTTATTGATATTCACCGGCTGTGATAGTTAATGATTTCCTCTGAGTTTCTTGTCTATTGTATACCTAAGGTGAGTTTATTTTCTGTTGAATAAGACACATTGTAAATTTTTTTATTAGTTTATTGGTCATATTAAATTTGCTTATGATCCTACCTGTTCACAGTGTTGATAAAAATTGTAAATGTAGTATAAAAGTAACTCGTAACCATGTACAAAATTTTACATGGCTCCTTTTGACACTGATGTGTACAAATTTTAAGCCAAAAGGCCATTTAACATTGTAAGCAAGTGTGGTTTTAGCTGGGAAGTAATGGTTATCATCTGGGAGTCTGATTTCCATTTATTGGTTTTTGAAAATATGTAATACTAGAATCACCATATGCATGATTAAAATGTTGTGGAATGAAAGGTTTTAGGTCAAGTGGGTTTTAAGGTAAGTTTATTAAACCTGACACACATCTAATGAACTAGAAAACCAGTATATATAATTTACTAATACTGTAATGGCTTTTTTGACTAGGTAACCTTTATGTAGTCAGGTTTTGATCTCTTTATCTCAGTTCCTATACAGAGTTTCTAGTGCTATTATACAGTATAGTTAATATGGCATTTTGAACTGAATTCAGTATTAAACTTTGTACTCACAATGCTTCTGTGTACCTCTCTTCAAGTTTTCTTTATTTTTGCCATGTGTCAGTCACTTGTTTACAAGAAAGTTCTAGAACCTTTGAAACTTTATTCATTGATGATTACCATCAGGACTGTCGTGATGGGGGTGTAGGAGGTGTGACACCCCCCCTAAGAATGCATCTGTTGGCAAATGAAACCTTAAACCTGCATTTTTCGGCAAATTGGCAAATTTTGACAATTTCTGCTAGTAATTAGTCGGCGCTCTCTACGAATGGTTCGCAGAACATAGATATATCCTAAAATACTCTAGTGACAGCTAACATTAATAATTGAGAAAGGCCATTAAGCCTGGATTCCATATAGCCGTAGGTGCAGTAAGCTTGCATGCGGTTGCTTTCTGCCATCTGCCATCTTCTATCGTCCCGGCATCGCAGGCAATTATTTTCTAATAGAAACACTTCGTTGCGGTTTCCCAGGCACGTGTTTGAAGCACCTTTAGACTGCTGTAACAGCCAGTAAAAAGGTCAACTTGTTCAACTTTTCCCGGCCCTTACGGTAGTCTCTCGGTTGTTTAGCGGTACTTGGCACGTCTGCCTGCAGAACCGTAAGAACACGTTTCCATTAGAAAATAATTGCCTGCGATGCCGGGACGATGGTGGATGACAAAATGGCTGAAAGCAACCGCAAGTAACCTTATAGCACCTTATAGCACCAGGCTTTATTAAAGGAAGGCTGTTATATGGAATTCTGCAAACCGAAAAATACTACTTTTGAAAGGAAGAGCTAGATATTTACAGAAATAAATTGTGTGGAAATTGAAAGACTGTTTATAGTTTGCTTTAATTTAACAAGCTAGTATCTAAGCAAAAGATCTTTTAGATGAAAACTAAGCAAAGCATGGCGTAAAAATCGAGTTAAGAGAAACAATTGAATAAACTTCCCAGACATGGCAAGTTCTAATGACCACGCCCAATAACACGCCCTTTGTTGACAAATTTAAAACATTACACACACACACACACACACACACACACACACCTGCAATGCTGTCTTCTCGACGGCCCTGGGTGCACCACACTCCCTCCGCTAGTAATAATCGACGGCTCAGGACGTTTCTTGTCACTGCTCGAAATGCCAACCTCTGTTAAGGAAGCCTCTATAGCAAAGATTTAGTCGGAGCAAACGTTGCGGACCACAGTCCCATTACTTCTTATAAGTCAGGGGACGCGTCTACCCAAAAATCAGCACTCAATACCTAAGTATGGATGGATACGTTAAAGGATAAAAATGGAAAAAAAACCCACTTTTGTCAGCCCTTGTAAATTTTGTGCTAACTGCTCAATAGCGGTACAGTATGGGCAGGGGTGTAACTGACCTTTTCGGCCAGGAGGTGTAAACAGCTCACAAGGGACTCTACCAATACATATTTTTTTACAGATATCTTTTTATGTTAGTCTAAGGGGGGTCAAAATTTGAGAATGACCTGCCAAGGGGGCGGCCCTGCCCCCGCTTCAATTACGCCACTGAAAGTACAGCACTTGGTTGTTCTCTTTGAGTACTCTTTAGATATTGATTGATACGTCCCCTTATTATTTTTGTTGGTCTGTATTACTTTTCCCCGAAATAAAAATAATACCATGATTGTTCGGTCCTTGTTACAGCGGCTGAAACACACGACGCACATTACTTCTCCCTTATGAATAGGGTAATAGTGGGTGTCTGACTTTTTTATTTACAATTTCAAACTATGACTTTCTCAGTGGATTGCATATGTTCATGAATCTGCGAATGTTTTTGTCATGGAATTGAAGAAGTAGGCAAGGGAATGTTAGAGTGAATGCAAAAGAAAATAAGACCTTTTATTGTGTTTGAATTTTTAGACGCTTTATACAACAAAGATGTATTGTATTTGTGCTTTGGCTGCAACCACAGATGCTTGTTTGCAGCTGTGCATATTTCTTTATCCATTGATAGCACCTTTTAGGTGTTAATAGCAAGCATTGTTTACGCAAACGAAGGCCAAATACTGTGTACATATAAGCAAGGTAAAAAATCGACGCCTCAAATCGTGCAAGAGGAATCTCAAACGGTTTGGTTATTCGTCGTCCCAGGTAAGTTTTTCTTATGTACAAACGTTCCATAATAATCTTTCTTTAATTAGAATGCTAGAATGACACTATACCTCAGCATTTGTGCCTTTCAAAATTTAGGAGGTGGAAGCGACAAAATGGCGTGTAAACTTTGCTAATCATACTGCTGTTATTTAGCAGAAACGACGACTCCATGGCTTTAGATGATAACACAGCCAACTGCATGGCCCTAGAACTCTTGCACCACCTTGATTTGACAATGAATTGTTTCCGAGACATCTGCCTATATGAGTTTGTGCACGTCTGAAGGAATGACAGGCTAAAGTTTGGCGCATTTGCTTACAAGAGGCGTGTCAAGGCATGTATTTATCACCAGTCGCATTAGTTAGAGGTAGACGGCTAGACTTGTGAAATAAAGTATAATTGCAATTAGGAGAATAGAAGATTCGAGCCTGAGCCTCGCAGACAACGTTAATAAACTCAATATAAAAGTACAATGCCATGCAGACAGCCTGCCAATGAAGTCTTTCCTCTCGATAACCTTTCAAAGCCAGTACTAAGTACGCAGGCAGGATTCGTGCAAAAGCAGTTAATTCAAACGCCCTAAGACGTCCTAATTTTGGGTCTTATCGTAGGAGAATATTTAAAAGGCATGGATTTCTTCTTGTCCTCTTATTGAGGCGTCTTGTTGAGTGGTCGCCTTACAGACGGGGTAGTTAACTTGATATAGTACGGTATGGACAGTCTGCGTAGCTTTGTTGCTTCCTTAGGGGAGATCCAGTGCAATATTTAAATGTAATTCAACCGTGGAGAATGTGTTGGTAATATTTCCTATTGTTTTTGATGCAGCTTGCAAAGATTGGTGCTGCGCAGACTGAAAGAACTTAAAACAACATGACTGAATCAAAGACTAAGAGGCTTTGTGTCATTGGAGCAGGTCCTAGTGGGTTATGTGTGCTGCATCATCTGGCACGATACCAGAAAGAAGGGATGAAAATCCCTGAAGTTGTTTGCTATGAGAAACAAGAGATTTGGGGTGGCTTATGGAATTTCTCGTGGAGAACAGGTTAAGTGTCTATTCCTTGCTTCAAATTCTGCAGTGTTGTGTATCATGTACATATATCTAAATATACATATATATGTATATATATATATATATGTTTGTGTGTGAGTATATATATATATATACTCACACATATATACTTCACATATATATTTATATATATATGTCTTCGTAATCTTCCTACGAAGATGCTACATATATCTGACGCTGATAAAGGCTTAATCCGAAAAACAAATTTTATATTTTATATTTTTATATAT